>PVIY010055345.1:0-13779 GCA_004026745.1 Myrmecophaga tridactyla | reverse complement strand
CTCCCGTGCCCCTTTCTGGGAAGGCATGGCAAGTTCTCTTCCCCATTGTAAAGGTGGCTCATTGTGATGTTACTCAGTGCCTGCAGGGAGGACAAAGGCTCAACTAGTACTCTGTCCATCTATCTGCCTGGAGTCCTTTCCCAGGCTCCTTGATCTCCCCTTGTCACCTCCACTGCTGTCCTTTCACACCGGCCTCTTTTCTCATGCTATTCCCCACATGCCTACACTGCCTGTTTGGATTAGGAGCTCTCACCCTCTTTTGGCCCTGGCTCCAGGCAGTGCATTCTCTGCCCTCGTGCAACTTCTAAGACCAGCTCACAAGGGCCTATAGGAACTCGACAGATACCGAGTGTTGGGACGAATGGTTTGGATGCAGAATGCTCCTGAAGCTCAAACTCTGTATGAGGCTTACTGGTGTGGCACAGGGATATCCTGGAATGAAGCTTATGGGGTCAAAGCAGGCTGGGCTCAAGTCCCTGCCAGTTGTGCCACCGGGGAGCACAACACCCACCTTTTCTGGGCCTTACTCTCCCTGGCCTATGACACCAACACTTACTCTGCAGGGCAGTCAATGAACAGTAGAAGTTGCCCCACAAATGTTTCTTTTCCCACAGTCAAATGGACTCTGTCCTGTCCCCGCTGACTTCTCCTTCCAGTTCCTGAATGAGGACTCCCTGCCTTTTGAGGGCAAACCTTGCAGAACACTCACCGGGTTCCAAGTTCAGGAGAAACTGGGCTGTGGTGAAATCTATGCACTCAACCCCAATATCACATCACCCCTGGGACTGTAGAAGGCCTTCTTCCTCTAGAACTTATCAACAGTAGGCAAATGTCAATGGGAAAAAATCTCATCCACTTTCCCTGCAAAAAGGCTCTGATTGGGATAGTACAAGGAGATTACTGCTCTCCAAATGAAATGCTTTCTCTGGAGTCAGGCAGGCCTAGGGCTGCAGTCAAGCTCCTCTGGAAAGAAGTCACACTCTCTACAAAGGCAGCCCACACCCAATCCTTGTCCATCACCACCCTGTTTTAAGATGCACAGAAAAGAGCTCACCTGTTAATAGCTGCTCTTCCAAAACTCAAATGAACTTAACCACAGTGCTGTGAACCTTGCAGAGATACAAAGAAGTCCTGTGCTCCTATCTGAGGGGCATCTGTTGGGACGAGCCCTCCGTGTACTCCCTAATGATCTGTGTGGCTTTTAAGGGGTTAACATCACTGGAGTTTGGGGTGGGGGAAGGGAGCCCCCTCACCTGCACAGGGGAATGATAGCCCTGCCCACCTGAGAAGCTGATGGCTGTCAGAAAGGAATGTGTGTAGAAGTATGTGTTGTGACTTGCTGCTCCCCTCAGCGACCTGGCTGCCAGTATGGGGAGCTGAGGTGGGCCAGAGGTGGAGAGGGAAGCTGAGGAGAGGAGGTGCTGGGTGCTGGAGCTGCTGGCCCTGGAACGTGAGCTCCCAGCATGGCCTCGGACCTCAGAGGGGTCGGCAGGTGCTCAATAAGTGCAAGCTGCACAGAGGCCTCCACACAGCTGTCACCCTGCCTCTCCTGACAACGCCGAGAGGAGGGTCGGATCCTTACGACACTCACACGCAGGGGACAGAGGTCTAGGTCATCCAGGCAGCCAGTGACAGGCAACCAGTCAACTCTAAACCTACCCTCCTCACTCAGACCTCAGTAACCTGGGCAGCGTCCCCAGCTCTCCACCCCCCTCAGCTCCGATCTGTACCGTGCAGGGCTGCTGCGGCCCCCACACTGGGTACTCTCCTCTCCCTATTCCACAACCACCTTCACCCACCTCCAGGGACCTCACAGGGTCCTATGGGCCTGGCCCTCCCTCTCTTTGGGCACAAAGTTCCCACAGTCTTCTTCTTGGGTGCTCTCCTGGCTCACCCTCTTGACAGCCCCTTTATGTCCTCCTGCCCTCACCCCCAGGTCTGTTCCAGCAATTCACCCTCTGGAGCTCAAGACCCCATATCCAGCAGCCTCCTGGATTCTGCCCTCTGCACATCCCTGATGCAGCCTCTCATCACTGCCACCCAGCAGCCTGTTCCTCCTCCCTGTGTCCCCCCACCTCCACCAACCGCCCAAATCAGAGACCTGGGAGACACTCTACACACCTAACAACTCCCAACTGCCCCTCTCTTATCTAGCAACCCTCTCCAACCCCTGCTCCCCTGCTTCCTTCTCACCTGGATGCTTCTAGATGCCAGAAACCACTCTTCCTACCTCCAAAGCCATTCTGCATCCTGCCACCAGAGGCCTGCCAAGCCCCCTGCTTCACATCTTCTCTGGGAGGTAAAGACATCTGCCTTGTCTTCTGTCTCATTTGCCCTTCCCCTCCTGCAACTGTGAGTGATTCCCAATGCAGACCATGCCCCCAGGCCACTTTTCTTTCAACTTGGAGGCCCCTCTCTCCCCACTATGCCCCCTAGTTCTCCTGCTTCTCAAGGTCCAGGCCCCCCGCAGCCCCTCCTGACATCCTCTCCCTTGCCCCATCCCCATACTCAGAGCCCACAGCTTCTCCCCACCATACCTCACACCCCTACTCTTGGGGTCTGGTGCCTCTCCCATGGATCACAGATGCCACAGGGCACAGAGCCTGGCTTTGTGGGCATCTCAAGGCCCAGCTGCCACCTACAAGCAAATCTCCACACCCAGCCTTGCTCCTGCCCTGGGAGGCTCTTTCCTCAGGGCCCAGAACACACTCCCCTGTGATTCAGCTAGCCCTTGCCTTCTGGGGCTGGTCTCTCCTACCAGCCTCCCTCTCCTGCATCTTCACCATTCCCCTCTTGCCACTGAAAACATGCTCCTCTCTCCAGAGTCTGCATGCACTTGCAACCCAAACCATTTCTAATTAATCTCTCTCTCAAGCCACGGCCCTCTTCCCAGTCCCCTTCACAGTTTTCGGGGTGGACCTATGTATTGTCTGCACAGCCCTGTCTGTGGCGCCTTCTCCCTCTTTACAGCACCCCAGGACTATGGAGCTATTGGGCCCATCTCCAGGCCAGAGCTCGGGGCCTGTGCATCGGCTACCTGTGTGGCCGTGTGCTCTCTTCCTCTGCTTCTTAACATGGCTAGCAGCAGACATCCAGCTGGGGTTTTCCTTGTCTTCCCCCTGTGCTCATCCCACCTTCCCCACCCCCACTGGAGTTGTCACTCAATTTTATCTCCTGGTCAAGATTCTAAATCCATCTCTGCATCTCTAGCTTCATTACAAGTGCTTCTTAAACGGTTCTGTTTACTCCCAGCCCATCTCCCACATGTGATCAGAGACTTTTCTAGCACATAAAGCAAATCACAGGTTCCAAAAACACCAGGCCGGTTTAAAAAGATGCCAACTCACTGGACCTTGTGCTAGGCATTCTGTCATTTAATCATCAGGAGAATCCTATAAGGTAAGAACTACAATTTGCCTTACTATACAAATGAAGAAATCATGGCTCTGAAGTATTTAGCAGCCAGCTGAAGCTCACAATTTGATTGGCAAGACTAGGTCTCAGGTCTATATCTTATTCCAAACCCACTGCCTGGAGCCACTCTGCTCACCTGCTTCTCTCAAGGCCCCCAGGCTGCACCGCACTTCCTGCCTTTGCAGTCTGCCATCATGTGCCTAGCTGGATATCTGACATCCGTCTCCCACTAGCCTGAGTGCTTTCACTGGGGGTGACCCAGCTGGCAGCAAGCTAGATGAGAGCACAGGTTTAGGCCCTGGTGCAATTCACTGCCTGCCTGGGCTTTACTTCCCACCTCCCCCCAGGCTCAGCACTGCACGATGGGTGAAACACCCACAGAGGGCTTACTTAATGTCCCTCCTCCCTGGCTTCAATTCTCTCATCTCCATGGCAAACTTCTAAGCCACCTTTCCAGCCACCAGGGACTTCCTTGGGGCCCAGTGATAGCTCTTCTATGCCCCTCATAGGGTAACCAGGACTGTGTCACAACACATTTGCTTCTCTGCCCCACGCAGGATTTGGAGTCCAGAGGCAGGGCTTTGCCTGTGCTCTTTGTGTTCCATAGTGTAGCGTTGTAGGCTGGCGCTGCCCAATGGAGGAGGAGAAAGGAGGAGTCCTGAATAGACACAGGGATCACTACTGCCAGGGGCATTTGGAGGGGAGGAGAAGGAGGGGAGGGGAGGGAAGGGAAAGCAAGGGGATGTACCTTTATGAAACAGCAAGGGTGCTCATCCCGCATGGCGTTTAATGCATACATCAGGACTAATAGACAATTAGTCTATTTCAAACATGGAAATGGAATTCAGAGAAGGGTCTGCATCCTTCTGGGATGCAGCAAGTGTGTCCTTTGCAGCTTCCAGAAGCTCTTCCTGGAGGAGCCTCTGTGGCCCTAAGGGAGACACTAGGTCCCACAGCCTCATGGGCCCAGTGACAGGTCTGGGGCTGAAAATGTGACCTTTCAGGGTAAGTCATTTGGAAACCAAGAGGTGTGCCGGCAGGGCCCAGGTGTCTCTTTAGCTACACCAACACTATAATGAGCAGCTGCTTCATGTCATGCTCTGGATCAGGGGTCTGCACACAGTTTCTCTCATTTTTGCCACCTGCTTTGAGGAATTACCTCCGTTTGCAGGTGAACTGAATTACCCTGGCTTGCCTTAATTCACCCAATTAAGCAAGGAGCTGTAATTCAGGCCTGTGGCCCTGCCATTCGGAGAACTAACACAAGCCAAGGGCCTAAGGCAGGACTTTAGACCTCCCAGGGTGACACTGTGAGTCACACGCTATTGTCCCTGACCTACAAATGGGGACACTGGGTCATAGAGACAGGAAGTGACTTGGTCTAGGTCATGCAGCTAGTCAGGGGGCAGAGGGTAAGAGCCTGGTGGATTTGGTCCCACCAAATCCTCTGCCTTTAGAGGAGACTCCCAAATTTCCAAGAAGAAATATCCAAGGGCATGAAAACGGACCAAAGACACTTGCCCCAAACCACACTGTGTCCCAGGCTCCCCAGTGGTGCTAGAAGTTTGCTGACGTGTAACAAATCAGAGTGGGCAGAGGGGGAGGGTGGAGTGGAGGGGCTACCAGGCAAAAGCCACAGGAGGCCATGCCAGGGGAGGGGATGATGAATGGGTGGCCCTAATAGGCTGACAACAAAGAACAGAGTCAACTCGTTAGGCAGGAAGGAGAAAGGAAAGGAAGCAGACCATCCCACTAGCGAGCCGGCCTGGGGCAGAGTGGGGACAGGCTGTCTGTTTGTCCTGGGCCCTGTCCTCCCACATCAGAGGCACTCTGGCTTCTGAGCATGAGCTGGGAGAGGGTTTCGTGAACAAAGTCCAAGTATCTCTCTTCCTTCCCCCAGTTAATTCCTCTGCCTTTTCACATGTGCAGTTCCCAGAGCCTCTGTGCCCTCTCTGCTTTACTTAATAAATGAAATCTCATCAATGCGTCCTTCTTCCATTATCACAGCTGACATCCATCTGATAATATTGGCCTGATGTGGAATTGGGCTATTTGATGTCCTCCTGATACTTAACTTCAGAGAAACGTTGACAGAGCGGGTGCAAATATATGGAGCAAGCTTTTTATTACAGGCAGAAGTAAGGAGATTCCAAGTGAATTAGACATCCGTCTTCGTCAGGTCCAATCTAGCTGCTCAGAAGAGGTTTTGCTCTAACCCCTGGCAAGGGCTGAGCTGCTGGTGGGAACAGCTGGTTACTAAGGACTTGGTTAACTGGCTGCTATTGATGATGTGCCATTCAGCCTGGGTAAGTGGAACCCAAAGATCTCTCCATCGATCAACCTGCCATGCAGGATCACTATCAGTGGCTCAATGCTGGCCTCCAGGTGCCCCTGATCCCTTAGGCAGAAAAGCCAGCTATTCCAGGAGACAAAGCCCTGGTGAGAAGCACTTCTGGCGAGAGTAGAGGAAGAGTTCTGGCTCCCAGGAGGGAAGGAAACACAAATTGGCCCCTGGCTGCCGCTTATTCAATGAAGGAGAGGCTGCCTTGTGACAGGATTCTCCTCTGAGACTATAATTTGACTGTCTCTCTCTCTCTCTCTCTCTCTCACACACACACACACACACACACGCAGGAACAGAGATGGTCCGTTCCTTTGTCTAAAAACAAAATGGAAAAAGAAAAAAAAAGAGATTCTAAACTTCCCCCTAAGAATCCCTCTAGATTTACTAACTGTGTGAGGCAGCAGGGACCTGGTGCTTTCTGTGCTCCGGTGCACAGCAGGGGGCCCGGGCACAGTCACGGTGGGCTTCGGTGTTTGAAGATGGGTTCACTAAGAACACCTGGGGTTGGAGAGCCTGGGGCAGCCCTCACCTCCCAAACAGGCTTTCTGGGGCTGTTTCTGCCAAAGAGAGGCCCCACTCAACAGCTGTGGACCCGGCCCAGGGGACCCCGTGGCGCCCATCCCTGAGTGCACAGTGGGGCAACTTGCTTCAGACTTTGCAGGGACACTGACTTCCAATCTCAATTCTACTTCCTGTGGGTTGAGTGGAGTGAATAACATTAGGGTCCCAAGAATTTCCAGGCAGGACTCCATGGGCAGCCACTTCTTTTCCCCCATTCTGTTCCCCAGTTTGGATCCTTGCCATCTGTTACCTGGACAATTCCAGTCACCTCCTGGCTGGCCTCCCCACTCCAATCCACATCCTTGCTGATGTGAATTAAAGGGACAATTCTAAAGGATGAGGATCAGGTTCTCTGGCTCAAGAATTCCCATTTCCTGCAGAAGGACACCCAAACTCCTGGGCCTGCCGTTCAGCCTCTGCGCTCTGGCCCTGGCTTTATGGATGTTCCATGGCTCCTAGAAACCAGGGCCTTAGAATGACATTGCATTCTGAACCCAGACACTGCTCCCCCACAGGAAAGCTGCACCTTTCCCTCTACTCTGCCTTGCCTTTCCTGTACCTTCCATTGACCTGTTACCTTCTCAGAGCCTTTCCCAAGGAAACACTAGCCTGCATCTGCCTAGAAACTCAAAAGCACCCCTTCACTTCCTTTGTTCCTGTAACCCATATTAATTACTGAGTGTCTACGATGCACCAGACCCTTAAAAAGATGAGGACGAGCCCTGTGAGCGAAGCTGTCTGCTCTCCTACAGCCGTAAGACCAAGGCAGGTGCAGCTTTAGCTCTTCACAGCCTTGAGGAGGCAGCCTCCCTCTTGCCTGGGGACCTTCTTATGGCCTCGCACTCTGAATCTCAAGATGCCCCAACCCACCTCTTGTTTCCAGACCCACAGTGATGCTCGACCCCAGGGCCACGAGAACACCGTCTGACACAAGCAGAGGTGTGACACTCACAATAAAAGATTGGCAAGCGTTTGCCAATTCAGATTGGCAGGGACCTGGGGAGTATGTATGTAAGAGGAAGGATTCTAAGGGTGCCAGGTCAGGAAGGAAGCAGGGTAATGGAGGGGCTGGGTTACTGATAGCAACACACTAAGCAGGGATTCTGGAGTTGCCACCCAGTGGTTGGATGACTGACGCCAGGACTCCGCAGAGACCTGTGTCAAGCGAAGCTGTGAGGCTGACACACGGCTTGTTGGGGAATGAATTGCGTCCCTCTCAAAGGTTACATTCAGGTCTTAATCTGTGTTCCTGTGAGTGTGAACCTGTTTGTAAACAGCATCTCCACAGAAGGGGAGGTGAGTCAGGGTGCGGACTCACTGGTGAATAGGATCTTACATGTCCTAATTAAGTGTGGCCAAGTGCAATTAGGGTGGGCCTGAATCTGTATGACTGTAGGCTGTATAAAAGAGAGAGGGAATATAGATTCAGTCAGTCAGAGAAAGCAACAGGAAGAAGCCAAAGAGGCGAGAGAGACAGTCAAGTGATGGAGGAGTGCCACCGCCAGAACACTAGTGACCCTGGGAGGAAGCATGGCCTTGTTGATATCTTGATGTTGTGTTTCTAGTCTTCAAAATTGTGAGATAATAAATGCTGGTTGTTTAAAGCAATACCCTGTGTGTTGTTTGTCATGGCAGCTCTAGCCAACTCAAGATACAACTGGTCTAGTGCAGAGGAAAGGATTTAAGGTGCTGGGAATGCTAAGGTGGATTTATTGCTTGTAACCCACTCATCTACCCCTGGGCAGTCCAAAGGACACACCCTCTGCCAAGGCACTGAGAGATACAGAGAAGGGGAGTGTCTGGGTTTGCTCTATGCAGGCCAGGAATGATGGCAGGAGATGCTGCTATGGAAATGGGCTCCCTGAGTTCGGTGAGAGAAGGGGATCTTGGTGCAGAACAGTACAGGTGGGGCACGTATCTGCTAGAGAGCAGGTGAGAGTAGACACTGTAACAGGCAGCAGCAATCTTTGGGGGTGGCTAACTGTGTTGATTTGAAAGGAAGTATGCCCCCTAAGAAAAGACATGTTTTAATATAAATCCCATTTCATAAAGGTAGAATAATCTCTATTCAATACTGTATGTTTGAAACTGTAATGAGGTCATCTCCCTGGATGATGTGATTTAGTTAAGAATGGTTGTTAAACTGGATTAAGGGACGACATGTCTCCACGCATTTGGGTGGGTCTTGATTAGTTTCTGAAGTTCTATAAAAGAGGAAATATTTTAGAGAATGAGAAATTCAGAGAGAGCAGAGAATGCTACAGCACCACAGAGCAGAGAGTCCATCAGCCAGCGACCTTTGGAGATGAAGAAGGAAAACGCCTCCCGGGGAGCTTCATGAAACCAGAAGCCAGGAGAGAAAGCTAGCAGATGATGCCGTATTCGCCACATGCCCTTCCAGCCAAGAGAGAAGCCCTGACTGTGCTTGCCATGTGCCTTCTCACTTGAGAGAGAAACCCTGAACTTCATCAGCCTTCTTGAACCAAGGTATCTTTCCCTGGATGCCTCTGATTGGACATTTCTATAGACTTCTTTTAATTGGGACATTTTCTCGGCCTTAGAACCGTAAACTGGCAACTCATTAAATTCCCCTTGTTAAAAACTGTTCCGTTTCTGGTACATTGCATTCCGGCATCTAGCAAACTAGAACACTAACTGATCCAGGTAGCACTAGGACTCAGACAGCTGGGCAGTCTTGGTTGGTTTATGTATGTGAAAACACCTCCACCCTGATGAGAAGAATTTCTGCAACAAACAACAGTCACAAGTGCCCCCACCTCCAGTTCTCAGCCTAAGCCAATTACTGATCAGAGGCAGCAGATGAGCGCTCAGGAAAGACTGGGGGACTGAAAAGTGGGAGAGGGCCCTGCATTTCCGTGGCAGGTATAGCCTGGTGGGCACATGAGGTACCAGGGAGGTCCCAGTGAGCTCTTGAAAACCACCCACTTCACTCATGGAGTTGGAAACAGTTGGTTGGAGCTACTCAGAGAGTCTGGGGACTCCCAGCAGCATCCCTTCCAGCTTTGGAGAACCCCAGTTTCAGAGCTTCAGGCAGAGGTCTGGAGCATCAACTCCCTGACTCTCAGTGCTGCATCTCCTCCGGTGGTCTGGCAGGTCCCTAAATCCTGCATGGAACCCCTTATTCCAAGAACACACAGAGAAGCTTCTGTTTTCCTGAGTTAGCCCTGAGTGATGCCAACCTCTCTTCCTTGGGCCTGGATCATGCAACTCTCCCCTCCGTCCCTGTGCCAGTTACCAACCAGCCTGCTGGCTGTGCTCAGGCACACACCTGGCTTCTGTCCAGTCCTGTGACTCCTTGTCAGAGCTAGGCCATCATGCTGAGTGTATTTGTCCCTCCACTCACACCCATGCATGCTTACTATGAGCAGGCACTACAGAGGCGATGGGGGGGAGGGCTCCACAGTGAACAGAACCAGGCCCTGTCTTGACCTTGACCAGAGGGAGCTTCTCGCCTGGTGCAGTAGAAAAGCACAAATCAAGCAACCACACAACCAAGCATGAAACAAAAAAAGCTGTGCTGGACTCTGTAGAGGGAAGGTTGACATGCTATGGCAGCATGTGGCATAGGAACCTGTCCTGGTCAAGGGGATCGAGGCAGAGGGAAGGCTTCCTGGAAGAGGTGAGGTTTGAAGTGAGGGCCAGTCAAGTGGAGGGTCTAACCAGGGAAGACAGGGACAGGTGGCATGTGCAAGGTAGAACCTTGTTTGTTTGGGCTCCTAAACCTCTTAGGAATCTGTTTTCAAGTCTTTATATCCTGCCCCTTCCTGACTTTCACTATGCCTCATCCAGACTCTACAGTAGCTTCCCCAAGGTCTCCCTCCCTCCATCCTCCCCCTCCCACCTGGAGAACTATAAGGTACTGGGACTGGAAGTCACTCCATGTTGGAAATCCTCCAACCATTCCTTGGCAACGATCAGGTAAAATCCAATTCCCTTTGGTGGTATACAGAGCCCTTTGCAATTTGGCCCCTGCATCTCGACACTGTCTCTTGCCTCTCCAGCCATGGGTTTTGCTCTCACAGAGAGGACATCCTGTTGTTTCAGGAGCATGCTGGTTTGGGGGGGCCTCTGTGCCTGTGGCACTCCCTCTGATCATAACCCTGCCAGTCCAATGGACCCGCCCTCACGACTTAGCCCTCTCTCGGTCTCCTGCAAATCTCCTGCCTCCCTCAGGTAGACCCAGGTGCAAGTATGCAAATAGCAGGTCAAGGTCCACTGTGTGTCTGCACAGCACAGTGCCGAGGAGCAAGTATAAGAAAGATGCAGGGAGCCCTACCAGGAGCTTGCACATGGACCTGCAGTGCTTGTAGCTGCCAGAGGCATATCTGCTTCTCTCTCGGTCTGTGAACTCCTCTTTGCACTGGTTTGTCCCCAGCACTTCCCAGGGCTGCATACAGCAGGTGGTGAAAGAATGAGCTCCTTGCCACCCTCTCAGCATGCCCTCCATGTTCCACCTAGGCACCACTGCTCCCACTCCTTCTTTTCTTGGAACACTCTCTCCTTCCCTGCCTGCTTTTCAAGGTACTGCACAAATGCCACGTGTCCAGGGAGCCTTGCCCCTCCACCACCAATCTCTGCAGGTCCACAGCACACTTCCTGACATTATCATGTCGTGGTGGTGGTGGGGCACACACAATGTGGGGCTTCGAGCTGCAGTCATTGGCTGCATCTCCTTCCTCCAGTTGTTCCCTTCCCCTGTAGCCAAGCGTTTCTGATTCTGCAACAAGGCTTTTGTTCTGTGATCCTCCCCAGCCCTCCCAGGCAGTGCAGTCTCCTCTCTGCGAGGGGCTTGAGGCCCTTCCCACCACCATCACTGCCCCAGGCAGTGAATTCCAGTCCCTCTCCCAGTTAGACTATTTCAGCCTGAAGGGCAGGACCCATACAGTATCACTCTGCTTTCCCAGGACCTCACATAATACTGAGCCTGGAGCAGATATTCAATAAATAAAGGGAAGGGGACAGGGCATCCAGAGTGAAGTCATCTGGGCTTTATCTCCTCACAGTGGCCATGGGGCAGAGGCCACATCCCATGGACACATGAGGTGTATGAGGTGTCTGCACGATCTGACCTGGCAGCTTCACCCAGTGCCTCCTCAAGGTGAGCCTGTCCTGAGCCAAACTGGATGCTGCTTTCCATTCTTCCCCTGAACACAATTCCTTTTCCTGTTGCCAGCCTCTCTGGCTTTCCAACTGCAGCCAGGGCCCCCACCCACCTAGCTCTCCTCTGGGATTTGTTCTTGCTCTCCTACAGCTCCAGGTCAAGTCTGACAGGGGCCCAGCCCTGCTGCTCTTTGTGGCTGGAGCCTCTGCTGCATTCCACCTGGCTTCCTGGGGGGCACCTGCTTGGCCCCCACAAGACCTACATGGCAGCTGGGCACTCAAGACCTGCCTGCTGGATGTACAGGCCAGGGAGACTGTGCTCAAGGAGTTCTCTCCGAGGCTGGGCTGGATGGGATCATGCCCTCCCCCCACGTGCCCACTCAGGCCTGTCATAGGAATTAGGGGAGTCGGAAAGGGCTTTGCTAAGCCCCCAAATGTGGGAGTTTTAAATGCCTGACATCTCCCCCTCCAGGTCCATTGCTCAGGTACAGGAAAAGGTTTGCAATGCGTCCCTGTACCCAAGGAGAGGGACAGCATCCCATATAAAAAGAGGGACAGGGGGATGAGAACTCAACCCACACCGAGACAAGGGAGTCTGAAAGGGCGAGGGGCAGAAAAACCTTGAGAATGTTGCCAGTGAACTACTGGCAGCGAGTGACAAAGCATTCCCCTTCCCTGACGGTTTCCACTGTCAGGGCTCCTCTGGGGCTGGCTGCCCTCGCCCGCCTCTGCCTCTGTATCTTTCTGGGCAGCGAGACCCAGTAGATTGGTGTATGCTGCGTAATGGATCACCGTATCAGAAAAAGGCAACATTTGTATAGAGAGAGAAAAGGTGATGGAGCAAATGCTGTAGGACAACAGTTAGGGAATCTGCAGAATTCTTTGTATCATTCCTGTAACCTTTCTATGGCTTTGAACTTATCTCAAAATAAAGCAAACAAACAAGAAGGGTGGTGGTTGACAGGGCTGAATGTATTAAGAAGGATGCACTCATCCCAATAAAAAGCCCATTGGTTTTCTTTTTTTTTTTTGGCAGAGAGTGCGGTTGGGGAAATTTGACAAATGATTCTAAGCTCATTTGAAGAAACAAATTGGAAAAAAAAACACCACCAAACTGGAAGAATTTGCACTGCCAGAAAGTTAATATTTTAACTAACTGTAGGTTCATAATATGATTTAAACATATTTAAAATGTATAGGACTAGATGTGGAAAAGGGAGTCTAGAGATGGACCCAAGTGTTTAAGTAGGAATTAAGCATATGATTGGGGTAGAAATGTACATCAGTGCTAATGGGACACAGGGCTCCAGGTTTGGAAAAAAAAATAAAGGCAGACTTATTTTACACCTAAATAAATTCTAGAGGTTCATTTGGGGCAACAATTTTAATGGCAGAAAATACAATCATGAAAGCACTAGTCCTAAATGTAAGGGTACACAGGATTATAATATTAGGGCAGATTATAATAAAGGACTTGGCCATGTGATATAAGCTACAAACAGAAAAATGAACAACAAAAATCCAGACCTCTCTCCCCCATCAACTTCTAAAGGGTAAAATATAAAACAAAAAATTGACTAGAAAAATAGTCACAACAAAAATGAAAGGAAAAAAAGATTAATAGCACCATTATACAAAGACCTTTTGTAATTAATTAAAAGGAAAAAAAAATGAGACAGTGGGCCATGGCCATAAGTAAGCAGTTTACAAAAAAGAAAGACAAATGGCCAATAAGGTATGAAAAATTATTTAACTTCACTAGTACCTGAAGAAATGAGGAGTTTTTAAAATAAGAAGTTTTTGTTTTTTTAGCTTTGAGATTGGCAAAGATACTTTTGAAAAGATAGTTAAAATCCTGTGCGGGGTATGACAGAATACTGAGCAGCTGTAGAAAGGAATGAAGTTATGAGGAAAGCAACTATATGAATGAACCTTGAGGACATTTTGTTGAGTGAAATAAACCAGAAACAAGAGGACAAATATTGTATGCCTTCACTAATGCAAACTAACTACAATGAGCAAATTCTGAGAATTGACTTTGAGTGCATAGCTTATCAGGGGATAGAAAGTGAGCAGAGATTGGACAATCGATAATTAAGGAGTACAGAATGTTCAAACAAGGCTCGTTGAAACAATTGCTGGATTGTGCGCTCTTTAGGCAGTCATATCTATCCCTGAGTTTTTTTTTTTAAACTTTTTTATTAATTAAAAAACTTAACAAAAGAACATTAATATATCATTCCATTCTACATATACAATCAGTAATTCTTAATATTATCACATAGTTGCATATTCATCATTTCTTAGAACATTTGCATCCATTTAGAGAAAGAAATAAA
>PVIY010055344.1:0-13788 GCA_004026745.1 Myrmecophaga tridactyla | reverse complement strand
CCTTTACAAAATGGGATTATGATGAAAACATGGCTTTTCTAGGGTACATACATCCTTTCAAACCAGCACGGTGGCTTTTGTGATATCCAGGGCAATTAGAACAATTATATTGCTATTGGCATCTAACTATTGAGATGTTAACATTTGGGAAAGGTTTAGTAAAAAACTACCTGGATTTTGGAGACAGACTGACCTGTGGGGAGATACACAGATCATAGACTCTGATTTCATTTAGATTACAGTTCAGTTGCATAGATAAGACATGTACCTGAATATTTATAATACAAAGTCAAAACTACTAAGTACCATTAGGAACATAAAGATAAAATCTTAGGGTTTCACAGGGAACATGATTATAGAGTGAGAGGGAAAGGCATTAATGTAAAAGAGCAGTAGACAAACATCACATAAACAGAAAAACATGACGGGTGTACAGGAAGTAGGAAGCCATTTAGTATGGCTGTAGTGTGGGCATTCTGAAAAGAAATAGTAGGCAATTGGAGAATGACAAATGTAACAAGTTATATGGGGGTAAGATAGGGCAAAGTTCTTGTTAATTCTATAGAATTATTAATATGTTTATTCCACTGTAGTATATAGGACACTTTTGAATGCAAGTGTTGGAAATATAATTCAAGTGATCATAAGTGAAAAAGAAAAGATATTCACACAATTGGGAAACATAGGGTAGACTTCAGTCAAAGCTGGATCTAAAGTTCAGATGATCTTTCTCTTTCTTTTTTTTGTTACATGAGCAGGCACTGGGAATCGAACCCGGGTCTCCGGCATGGCAGGTAACAGCTCTGCTACTGAGCCACCATTGCCTGCCAAATCCATATATATAAATATGTATTTATAAATAAATAAATATATATTATATATGTATGTATGTATATATATATGTATGTGTGTGTATATATATAATTTATTTATTTTTAGCATGAGGAGGGACCAGGAATTGAACCTGGGTCTCCTGCATGGCAGGCGAGAACTCTGCTACTGCGACACTATTGCCCACCCAGATCTCTCTATCTTTTGACTCTACTTGCCTCTATTCAGCAAACAGGCTGTTTTCAAGGGACAAGCAAAATGGCTGCCAATAGCCATAGATTGTTAGCCTTTACTGGAGAGGAAGACTTCTTTCTTCTAAAGCCATAGGTCAGTCTAGAGAAGTTCTTTGATTGCTATTATGTGATTCAAGTGTCAACCCCTGGTCTGGTCACTGTATCCAAGCTGATGGGTCTGCATTTTTTATAAATATCAGATCACGTAACAGAAAACCCCAATAGTACCTTTCAGAAACTGTGGTAATATCTATTAGAAAATCCTATCAGCTACAATACTAGAAAACCCTGTAAAGAGTGAGTTTAACACAAAGGTTGTATTTTTCTTACATGAGTCTAAAATGAGTCAGTGGCTCGTTGAATGAAGGATTTAGGCTTTTGCCTTTCAGCTCTATATTCCTTAACTTGTGGCTTCTTGACTCACAATTTCAAGATAGTTGGTAATCTCTAGACTCACATCTATGTGCCAGCCGGGAAGAAAGAGAAAGGGTAATTGGGTATGAGAGCTGTATCTATCACAGTCTAGTACTCATTCTTGCAGACTCATAGAATTGAGCTTCCTCCAAATTGTGGCAGAATTAAGCCAGTCATAAAAATAGTGTTTGATAATGGTGTTTATGTGTTTTATATGTATATATAAAATTATGCTACCTCTGAAGTCATCGCTTTGTACAGTGATTCACCTTAAATTTTTTTGTGTGTTCTGCTATTAGTGGAGTATTATACTAGGTGCTGAGGGACTTAAGAAGTGGTAAGAGATACAATACAGAAATGAATGGGACCTCAAATTTTTATTGAAGGTATTCACGGTTCAGAGGCAGAGATAGACTTGGACACAACTAATTAGGATACAGATCAGTTGAAATGCTAAAAGAGATGCACTAACCACCACAGAGGTGGAGGGGATTAATTCTCATTGGTGAGAAAAAAAAATACTTGCTTAAGTATTCCCCTAATATTGGGAATGGGTGTTTTACCACCCCCCTTTTTTTCCTATTAAAGTTAAGAGTCTAAAATAACAGTGAAATTCTGGTTAGAGTTATTTCCTTAAACTGGATTACTAAAAGTAGAATTATTGGGTTATATGTGTAGAGTTGTATGATTGCTTTCTGGAAAAGTTATAGCCATTTAAATCCTCAGCAGCAGCATATGAGAGTGCTTCTCTTGCAACAGCATTCCAAATACTGAGGAACATTCTTTAAAAAAAATCATGGCGTGTTTGATAGGTAAATCAATAGCATTTCATTGTACTTATAATTTATATGTCTTTGATTAGTAGTAGAGTTGAAGGTTTTCTTTCTTCCTGAATTTTTTTAAGCCAAATTTGTATTTTCTCTTTGAAGAATTGTTCTCTGAACTTTGTCTAAGTATCTGTTGGGATTTTAGAATTTTTCTTATTCTTTTATAAAAATTGTTTATAAATGATTTGCCTTTTGCTTCAAAGGTGCTTTCCAGTTTTTTCTACCCATCAGTTCTCGCTAAGATTCCAGAATTCTTCAGCCAAGGACAGCAGCCCTCTTCTTATGTGAATACTGTCAAAGCTTTTATTTCTTGAAGCAGAGCATTGCTGATTCTGCAGAAATATCTAATTAGTGTTAACAGAAGTGGTGCGTCCAAAGAGTATTGGGGTCTGTATGGAATTAAGGAGGGTTGGGCAGTAAAGAGAAGGAAAACGTATTCATTGCCATTAATATTGGAGGAGGGAGCTAAAGAGGTAGGAGGAGGAGGTGGTTTGGTCCAAGGGTTATTGGACTGGACACTTAAAATGGTACATTTGAAAAAATTGGGACAAATTTCCAGAACAACTGGGAATTTAAAAACATATATATTTTTTCCTGAATATAAAAGTAATAGAAATAGGGCAGTGCAATGGTGGCTGAGTGGCAGAATTCTTGCCCGCCATGCCAGAGACCCACATTTGTTTCCTGGTGCCTGCACATGTAAAAAAAAAAATAATAATAATAATAAATAAAAAAAAATAGAAATAAAACCAAACAGTGAAACCACTATAATGTTTTGGGTATGTTTCTTTATTCTTGGGTTGGGTATTGTGTGCGTATAGCACTTCTTTCTTTTTTCAAGCTTGAAATCCTTCTTTATGTATATGTATGTATGTATGCATATATATATATATCATATGTATATATACATATGTGTATTTGTTTGTTTATATATGTATATAGCCTGTTTTGTGTTTGGCTTTTTTCCACCTAGTATTATATCATAAACATTTCCCTCTGCTGTTAAAAATTTCTTATATTCATAAGATTGTTTACATTTTTTAACTTTTAACAAATTATTCAAAATATACTTAATTCTTTGTCTTCACTGGGAAAATAATTTTTTTTTAAACTTTTTATTAATTAAAAAACTTAACAAGGGAAAATAATTTTTGACGGAGGACACAGTGGTCACAGGAAAAGCTTATAAAACAAAATTCGAAGGTATTTTAAGAAAATGATATTTTGGAACAGAGCCCGGGCACTGGGTCTCCTCAACTCTAAAATACAAGCCTTTTGAAGGGGATGGATCTGAAAAATGTTTGATGTTTCCTGGAGAGGCCACCGTCTTATTGGAATGCCTGTAGTACTGACTTAGAAAAATATATCATAACTTGTAGTTACTAGAAGAATTCTTAAACCAGTACCTACCTCCATTCCAGACTTATGTACCACTGGATATAACTCTCCTCTTTTATAAAAACCAGGTTTTCCCATGGCCTCAGTTGTCTTTTTAAACAACCTTTCTTTGGAACAGCCTCATGTCAGTTCTGCTATGGTGCTGTAAAAAGTAGCTGTGTGTTGTGGCATTTGAAGTAGCAGCTGATTGCAGTCTTTGTCTGCTTCAGTCCTCAGTGCGTTTGCTCTTGCCATCTTGCTCCTCTTAAGGTTGACTTTGCCTTTGCTTCGGTTACCCCCACTAGTGGCTTCCTCATTGTGTCTTGATACTTCAGGGACAAACCTCAGGATTTTTTTTAGCAGTTTTCTTCTGCCAGATGTGCTCATTCCTTCTTTGAAAAATAAAATAGCTCTTACTATCACCTGAGTTAATACCCAAAGCATTATGTATTAATGCTAATGAAGACTAACAGCTAACAGCTAAAAACCATTTTAGGCAAACTCTTTCACTTCTTGATCTAGTCACACTTTTAAATTCAGGCATCTAGAGCATTTTAAGAAACAGGAAAGCAAGGAATTAATATTAGAACAGTGGTCTCCATTAGAGTTATCCTAGAACCACAGTCAGAACTATAATTACCTTAGAGCATAGGTATTATTATTAACTTCATTTTACAGATGAGGAAATTGGTATCCAACAGGTTTAGTACTTGTCCAGCAGCAGAGCCAAAGCCCAGATCTGCCTGACTGCAGAGCAACCATTCTTTTTTTTTAAGTGAAATATAGCATGTATATTAACAAAGCATTAAATCTCAAAGTACATTTTAACAGTTAAAGAACAGATTTCAACGTTTGGTTTGGTTACAGTTCCACAATTTCAGGTTTTTCCTTCTAGCTGTTCCAAGACACAAATATCAATATAATGACTCATAGTCACACTCTTTTGTTAAATCCTAACTTCTCTGTTACAATTCCTCCTTCTTTTGATCCTTCTGAAATCTTCAGGGATGTTTGGATTATGCCCAGTCGAACTTTTTTCATGTTGAAAATGGGTGTCAACTGTATTGGATAGAGGAATGGAACTGGTTGATGTTCTTGGACAAACTGGCATCTCTGGGTTTTAGGACTTATCTGTCCTAGGAACATTAGAAGGTTTTAGATTTCTGGAAAGTAAACTTAGTGCATGCAACTTTTGTAGGATTTCACACAGAGCCCTAGGTGTTCTTTAGGGTTAGCAGGAATGATGTTGGTTGGGGTTTGGCAAACCTTGGCACTTAGCAATATCTAGCTAAAGTTTGCCTAAGAGCAGCCTCCAAAAAAAAAAGGAGTAGCCTCCAGAATGGGCTCTCGACTCTGTTTGAACTCTCTTAGGCACTAATACCTTATTTTTTTTTTTTCCATTTTGTTTCTCCCTTTTGGTCAGGAAGGCATTGTCGATCCCACAGTGTCAGGGCCAGGCTCATCCCTGGGAGTCATGTTCCACGTTGCCAGGGAGATTCACACCCCTGGACATCATATCCCATATAGGCTAGAGGGCAGTGATTTTATTCTAGCATTCTTCTTTGCTAATGTGTTCTATCTGTCTTCCCATGAGTAGAGACAGGGACACAAGGAGTCAGGAGAAAGGTTAAGGAGGCCATAGAAGCCTCAAGTCATTTTCAGGAAGGTAAATACTAGAAATTTTCATCTCTGAATGCAAACATGAAATCTGATCTCATCAGAATTGACCTTGTCAGCTTTTCAGCTATCTGGAAGAAACAATTTGATGGGTTTAGACTCTTTGCAGATGAACAGAGCCCCTGTGACATAAGCCACTTCTGTAAAAGCATGTGAGCAAAGTCAAAGGACCAGATTAACAATTACTTCTGGTAAATTGACCATACATAGACCAATTTGTTACTAAGAAGTTTTCTAAGGGCTTCATATAAAGGAAACACTTGAGAGCATGATACTATTTTTCCATTAAGTAAAAAGATTTAATTTGCCAAGTCATTCTACGTCATACTTAATATTAACCAACAATAGCCACCATTTATGAGTACTATTATATTCCAGAAACTGTGCTTTTTGTATAGTCTGTTAAATCCTCACGGTGATCTTTTGAGGTAGATATTTTTTACTTCTGTGGAAGAGGAAATTGAGGCTTGGCAGATAAATAAGTCACAAACCTACAAAGTGATAGAGCTGGGATACACACCAGTTTTAAACTCAAAAGCTGCTACTCTAAAGAGATCCATGAATATTTGGTTAAAAAAAAAAAAAGCAAGCTCAGAATACTAAGTCCAGTGTAATAGTCAATACATTATTTAAGAATTTGTGGTAAAACTGTGTGTGTATATAAGAATAAGCAATAGCATGGAAGCAGATATTTTCCCATTTGAGCCAGCACATGACAAAATACACGTCAATACCCCCCTGCAATCTGTAGGAGGTTGTACAGCAGGGGACCCAGTTTAGTTCTGCCTGGATTCCTGACCCACTGAAATCTTGGCATAATTAAAGTATGTTATTAAAAAAAAAAAAGAAGAAATGATACTGTAAGTTTTACAGTAAAGGCTGTTTCTTGGGGAGGAGTAGAAACAAAGGAATGGGATGAGAAAGAAGCACATAGGTAGCTAATTTGTTGATGTTCTAGTTCTTAAGTTGGGTAGTGGGTTCACATATATATTCTTTTGTATACATGAAATAGCATATTAAAAATTTCTTACATAGCTTATTTATTTTCTATTGTGCTCCAGTCTCATGCATAACATTTTCAGTGGAACCTTACTTGGTAAAGAAAGCATCCACTTGTAAGATTTAGAGAAGTTTAGACTTTTTTCTCCATATGGAACTCATTATTTTAATTTAGGTTCTGATGACAATATGCAAGACCACTGGACTGGACTGCCATTAGTGATTCTTTAGAGAGGTTTCTTGGGGTTCTCTGTGTGTCCTTAGATATGTGCCACCTGCCTTTCATACCAGTTTCTTCAAAAGACATTGACAAATTTAACTTTGATTATTGCCTTGGAAAAGGACTCTGTATGTGTATGTTTGTTTTGTTTTTAATTACAGAAAAATTTAAACATAAAAGTTGAGAGACTAGTAGTACTTTAATCCCCCATATGCCCAGTCATCAATTTATGGCCTTGTTGCTTCATCTATATTTCATCGATATCCCTTCTTCCCTGGATTATTTCATATCAGATCCCAGATATTTCCTTATTTTACTTGTGTATCCCTAAAAGATAGGATCCTTTTTAAAAAAAAAACCTGGCTATACTACTATTATCACACCTAAAAATTAATAATTGTTCCTTAATATCATCAAATATCTGATCTGTTTAAATCTCCTTGAGTCTCATAAATGCTTTTTTAGAGTTAGCTTGTTGAAATCATGGTCCAGACAGTGTTCACTCATTGCAGAGAGTTTTTTTCCTTCCATTTTTAAAATGCTTTTTATTGTGAAATATACATACAAAGAAAAGGAAAAAAGCAGTAATTTTTATAATACACTTCAACAAGTAGTTACAGAACAGATTTCAGAGTTTGTTATGAATTACTGTTCCACTGTTTCAGATTTTTCCTTCTAGATGCTCTAAAACACTGGAGGCTAAAAGAAATATCAATAAAATGATTCAGCATTCATACTCATTTGTTAAATCCTTTTTTCTCTGTTATAACTCTGCCTTCTCTTTTGATCCTTCTCCCAATCTATAGGGATCTTTGAGCAATGCGCGTTCTGACTTTTTCATGTTGAGAAGGGGTATCGATGTTAAAGGATAGGGAGATGTAATTAGTTGATAATCTTGGAGAGGCTGGTCCCTCTGGGTTTCAGGATTTATCTGGCCTAGGAACCCTCTGGAAATTTTAGGTTCCAGAAAATCAAATTTAGTGTATGAACTTTTATAGAGGCTCAGTTTGAGCGAGTTTGAGCCGGGTGTTCTTAAGAGTTAACAGGAGTGATGTTGGTTAGGTTTAGCAAACCATGGCTATTAACTGAAGCTTGCATTAAGTGTAGCCTCTTGACTCTATTTGCTCTCTCCTGTCCACTGATGCCTTATTTTATCACACTTCTTTTCTCCCTTTTGGTCAAAGACGCATTGTTCATCCCACAGTACCAGGGCCAGACTCATCCCCAAGAGTCATGTCCCACATTGTCAGGGAAACTTTCACCCCTTTATGTAACGTCCCACGTAGGAGGGAGGGTAGTGATTTTCCTATTGCAGAGAGTTTTTGATGCTAGTAGCTCAGGCTCTCTTAATTTACAGAAGAGTCAAATCCCAAAAAAGTTATTTTTAAGGACTGAAACATTCTTGATTTACACACATAAGCTTAGTAAAGTTATTAACAATCCCTGAGTGTGTCATAGTCATTTTTATTCCCTCCACAGCATTTAGCACAGTGCTTATAAAATGGGCCTCAGGAAATATAAAACAAAGATCAGCAAACTTTTTCTTAAAGGGAATAGTTAATAAATATTTTAGGTTTTGCAGGCCATATGGTCTTTGTCACAACTACTCAGATTTGCCAGTGTAGTGCAAAAGCCGCTATAGATAATATGTAATGAATGGGGTGGCTGTGTTCTGATAAAATTTTATTTACAGAAATTGGCGGGCAGCCCATAGTTTGCCCATCCTTGTTCTACAACGTTGATTTTTCAATTGTATATCACTAAGGTTCTATGAAGGAGAGCAAGGGGCTGAACCCACCTCATCCATAGCTCTATATTTATGCATTTTATATGTTGGGTTTCATATGAGAATTTATTTGAAAACAGGATTCTCCTATTTTGTTCTAAGTTAACATCCATGAGTCTATCACGCACTTATAATCTTTATAGTAGTGAATACTGTTTCTACTGCCTTATGCCAGGCACCATGCTAAGTACCTACCTTTATCTCATTTAATCTTTGTAGCAACCTCAAAGGGTAGGTTCTGTCATCCCCAGGAAGAAGTATGTAGCCTGCTCAAAATCATTAAGCTAGTTAAATGGTAGAGTGTGGATTGGGACCCAGACCTGTCTATTCTTGGGCCTAAATTATTTTCTCTCTTTGTTTGAAATTTTTCAAACCTATAGAAAACTGCAGGTCACAGAAAAAGTTTACCTGCTTTACATATCGCTCTGATTTTTGAGATATATATATATATATACACATATGTATCTTCATATTCAATGCATTTCTTTCTGACCATTTAAGAACTAGTTCAGACATCATGACGCTTCACCCCTATATACTTTAATTAGTATGTATCTCTTAAAAACAAGGTCATTTTCGTACACAATTATAAAATCATCATTGTACTCAAGAAATTTAACATTAATGCAAAAATCTTATCTAATGTACAGTCAATAGTCACATTTTCTTGATTGTCCCAATAATATCCTTTATATCTATTTTTTTAATCCAGGCTCCAGTCAAGGATTACACATTGCATTTACTTGGCTTGTCCCCTTTTTAATCTCTTTAATCAAGAAATGTTTTCTAGTCTTTTAAAATTTGTGTAGTTGTGTGTTTTTTTCCCAGTGTTTTGGAATATATTCAACAAAGTTGAAAGAATCTTAAGGTGAACATAATGTATACTTATTACATAGACTGCATCATTAACATTTTATTATATTTTAGCACATATTTGTCTATCCATCTCCCTAACCATCCTTTAATCCATCTTAGTTTTTGATGCTTTTCAAAGAAAATTGCAATATCAGTTCACTTCCCTGTAACTACTTAAGCATGCAGATCACTCACTAGGATTCAAAATTTCTGTGAAGTGCACAAATATTAAGTGTAAATTTGCTGAAAACGCATACACCTCTCAAGAAGTAGAATGTTACCATCACCCCAGAAGCCTCCCTCACACCACTTCCAAGGCATTCTCCACCTCTCCAGCTAAAAACCACTATTCTATTTCTGTGAAATTTTACTTCCGTTTTAGAATTTCATATAAATGGAATCATACAGAATGTACTCTTTTGTGTAAAGGTTTTTAAACTCAGCATATTTTTGAGATTCATCCATGCTGTTACATGTATTAGTAGTTTGTTCCTTTTTATTGTTCCATAATATTCTATTGTATGAATGTACCAGTTTCTTTATTCATCCCCTATTGATGGATTTTTCAGTATTATGAAGAAAGCATCTAAAGAGCATTCTTGTTAAGTTGTTATGTGAAAATAAGATTTCACTTCTCTTAGAGATGGAATTGCTAGGTTATAGGGCAGTATATAGTCAGTTCTATAAAAAATTGCAAAATCCTTTTCCAAAGCAGTTATACCATTTTACATTCTCAGTAGCAATATATGAAAGTTCCAGTTGCTCCACATCTTTGCCAACATTTGTTTTTTTAAAACATTTTTTGCTTTCTTTTTTCCTTAATTTTAGCCATTCTAGTCAGTATGTTAGTGGTATCTCATTATGGTTTTAAATTGCATTCCCCTGATGACTAAATATGTTGAACACCTCTTTCATGGGATTATTGATTTATTTGTATATCTTTTGTGAAAGATTTTTTCTTTGCCCATGTTTTAATTGCATCATTTGACTTTTTATTATTGAGACAGGACTTCATTATATGTCCTGAATACCAGTCATTTGTCAAATAATATGTTGTGCAGATACTTCCTTCTAGTCTGTGACTTGCCTGTTCATTAATGATGTCTTTTGATAAGCAGAAGTTTTAAAATGAAGTTTTTTAATTTTATGGTTATTGTTTTCTGTGATCTATTTTCTATGTAGGTTTATGATCCATCTCAAGTTGTTCTTTGTATATGGTGTGAGGTAGAGGTTGAGGTTTACTTCTTCCATTTAGATAGCTTGTTATTCCAGCACCATTTGTTGAAATGACTTACCTTTCTTATTGGATTGCCCTGATGCCTTTGTTGAAAATCAAATGACTATGTAAGTGAGGGCTTATGTCTGGTCTCTATTATAATTCATTGATATGTTTGTCTCTATGCTGGTATGACAAGAGTTTTAATTGCTGTAGCTTTATACTAAAACTTGAAATTAGGTAGCATAAGTTCTCTAACTTTGTTCTTTTTAAAGATTGCCCTGGATATTCTAGTCTTTGATATTTTCATACAAGTTTTACAGTCAGTATGTAAGTGTGTTTAATTTCCAGCTTTGTCTCTGGTGTTATCCTCTTTCTTGAAATATATTTTATCTGGTAGAACAACTAGATGTGATTCTAGCCATTTCTGTCTTCTGATGCCTCCTGTTTGTGTGGTATATCTTTTCCATTCATTTACTTTTAAGGTGTATTTTTATTTTTGAAGCCTGTCTCTTGTGGACAGCATTCCTTTGGGTGTAGCTTTTTATATATTCTGACAATCTAATCTCTACCTTTTAAGTGGAAAGTTTAGTTAATTAACATGTAATGTAATTTTTCTATTTAGGTCTACCATTTTTTTTAATATCTTTTGTTTTTTTCTTTTCTGTCTTTTGACTACTTGAATATCTTACAGAATTTCATTTTAATTTATCTTTCTTTTAAAGCTGTACTTCTTTGTATTACATTTTTAGTGGTTGCTCTGGGGAATAGACTTTGCACAGTTTATATAGTTAATGCCACTTTACAAAAAGTATTGAAACCTTGTAAGTCCATTTACTCCCCTCTGCTTTCTTTTATGCTGTAGTTGTCATACGTTTATGTATATCTACATGCATTATAAACGGTACAAAACAGTGTTACTTTAAACAGTCCTGTGTATTTTTAAAAAATTAAGAGAAAAATATCTTTCATATTTACTAGCTGTGTATAATTTCTGATATTCTTCATTTCTTCCTGAAGATCTGAGTTTCCATCTGATACCATGTCCCTACAACCTGAAGAATTTCCTTTAACATTTTTTATAGTAGGTCTGCTGGCAATAAATTTCTTTGGCTTTCTTAATCTTAGAGGTATACGATATAGAATATAGGGGACCTAGAGGTACACAGAAGCTAGAGATGGGGGAAAGGTTACCCAGTGAGTTTGAACTTAAATATAAGGGAACAGATATAAGTGATGGAATGAGATTAGTGGGGATATAACTAACACTGCCATATTCATGGTGAATATGATTGAAAGGGAATGTATAGTGCCATATATCCTGTGTAAATTAACTCCTCAGTTATAAATAAGTTCTCTCATGAACTACTTCAAAAGTTTGATCTTGCACAAAGAGTTAATAATAGAGGAGTATAGGGGGAAAACTAATATTGTGTGCTATGTCCTGTAGTTAACAGGAAGACATCAACAGGACCACAGCAATATCAGGGGTAAATAATTGGGAGAGAGGGACAAGAGATGAGGAGAGGTGTTGATTTGATATTTGGTGAGACGTATTTATTGATTTTTTGTCTCTTTGGACCAGTGAAAATTGTCTAAAATTGAGTACGCAGCTGATTGTACGACCAAGTCAGGACACTGTAAGCCATCATCTGTTTATTTTGGACATTATCCATGATGCCCAATGCACAATGACTGGGAAGCAGAAAGGCAAACTGTGATATATATATCACAGAGGAATACTGTGCAGGTACAAAAAGGAATGATGTTGTGAGGCACACAATGAATTGAATCAATGAACTGAATGAACCTTGGGGACAATGTGTTGTACAAAATAAACCAGAAACAGAAGAGCAAATATGCTATAGTCTCTTTCAGAAAATACTTATGAAATAATTGGAGCATAGGTTGTAAGTTCTTACAGCAACCACACTTAGTCTGAAGTTGTAAGTGTATTTTAGAGTCTGAGAAACTGAGCAATATGTGTATAAGCTGGTATTTCCCTGAAACTTTGAGTACCTTTGTGACACCTAAGGCTCAGAGCTGGAATTCGTTAGCTCTGAAAATCAGCATTGCTGTATACAATTAACAGTTAAAGTAACTGAAAAAAGAGATCAGGCTTCAATTAGAGACAAAAATGAAGCAAATCTGGTTGGGACTAAGGTAAATCAGAATACAGGGCAAAAAGATGGTAGTGTATGTACTCTAGAACTTCACCTACTATATCAGAGAGGTTTATTATATCTAGAATCTAAATTTTCTGTAAACACAATCTAAACCTGTTTGGATAGTTCATTTAAACAAGCCAAATACATGGAACCCAGAATGGAAGTGAGTTCTTGTTGTTCTATATAGCTTAATGTAGTACCCAGATACATACCAGACTGTGGTGAGCTGATAATTTTAAAGTATTGATAGGGTACATGGGTGGTTCAGTGGTAAAATGCTCACCTTTCATGTGGGAGACCCGGGTTCAATTCCTGGGACCCAAGAAAAAAAAGTATTGGCAGAGTCCCTAGAGTCCCTTGAAACTCTACTTTGAGGGACTGAAGAAAAAAATCTGGAACTGTCTCAAACGTTGGGGACAACCCCCAGTATAGGGCCAGGCCCTTGATTTTGAGACTTGCCTGTATGAAACTTATTTCTGTAGTGGAGAAGCTAAGATTACCTATAATGAGGCCTAGGAGTTGCTTCCAGGAAACCTCTTTAGTTGCTCACATGTGACACCTCTCTAAGCTTAACTCTGCAAGTAAAATCATAACCCTTCCTCCTACATGGGATGTGACATTCAGGGGTGAAAGTCTCCCTGTCAATGTGGGGAGTGAGTCTCAGGGATGAGTTTGGCTCTTACACTCTGGGATCAGCAATGTCTTCCTGACCAAAATGGGGAAAAGAAGCATAGCAAAATAAGGCATCAATGGCTAAGACTTAAAATGAAGTTGAGAGGCTAATCTAGAGGCTACATTTATGCAAACTTCAGTTAGTTGGCGCTGTTTGCCATCATTTATTTACTAAACCCAACCAACATCATTCCTCTTAACTCTTAAGAACACCTAGGGCTCGAACTGAGGCTCTATAAGTGTTTCATGCATAAAGTTTACTGTCCTGAAATCTGTAACCTCCAGAGAGTTCCTAGGCCAGATAAATCCTAAAACCCAGAATGACCGGTCACTCCAAGATTATCAACTAACTACATCCGTCTATCCTTTATTGTCGACACCCCTTCTCAACATGAAAAAGTTAGAATGGACATACCCCAAAGATTCCTGTAGATTGGGAAAAGGATCAAAGTAAAATGCAGAATTATAATAGAGAAAATAGGATTTAACAAATGAGTATGTCTGCTGAATCAC
>PVIY010055343.1:0-13728 GCA_004026745.1 Myrmecophaga tridactyla | reverse complement strand
AATTCTAAGTATTTGAAATTCAGAGTAAAGCTCATGTTTCCTTTCTCTTTACTCCTGATTTGCCAATTTTATTTTGCTATTAGCAATGTCATAGCACAATCCCAACAATAAAGATTTAGCCAAAAAATTAATCATAAAAGTTTTCTGTATCATACTTTCATTGACTATTACTTATATTATTTTATTTGAAAGTACTCTTAATGAATACAACTTTTATTTCAATGCTTGAAGAATAATTCTCTCGTGATATTACCAGGAGTGAGCAGACTGTACTGATGTTGCATTGACATAGAACATCTTAATCCCCAAGTTCACCTTTGGTGAAATAGATTGATTGCATTTTTTAATATTTACCTTTTTATTTATTTCCAAATGTCAGAGTTCTCGGTCAGACTTGAAAACACTTTCAAACAAGTCCTTGGCAACCTCCAAATTATTCTTGGTGACTTTAATATCCCTGCGGTCATAATCTTGAGACCAGAAGTCATGAAAACTTGAGACCAGAAGGCATGAAAAAAATCACCTTAAGATTGGTTGTTTTTTAATCTCCAAATAAACTTTTTTCAGTACTACTGAATTTTTGATGATTTAAGAATTGTACATTGAAAACTTCGTCAAATATATCTAATTCCATGATCTATATTAGCAAATTATCTCCTGAATTCTGCTGTATGAAAAGCATTTCTTCAAGAAGTTGTTTCAAAATTTACGTGTAAATTGATTTCATTAGCATTAATGAATGAAAGTCACAGGAATATATTTCACTTGATTCTATATTGAGGAAAAAAGCTTTGGGCCACTAACATAACTGTAAAATCTTTATTCATCTCAGCCCTGATTCTTAGGTTCTTCACTCATTTTTTTGTAATTTTTTATTGCTAAATCTTCACACAGAAACACTATAAATGGTTTACAAACAACAGCTCATAATATCATCATCGTGGTCAGTTTTTAAAACATTTGCATCATGCCAAAAAAATAAATAAAATAGAAAAAACTCATACATATCATATCCCTTATCCTTTCTTCTCACTGACCACTAGTATTTCTATCTACCCAATTTATTTTACCCTTTATCCTCCCTAGTATTTATTTAATTTTATCCATAATTTTTACTCATACTCCAGCCACTTCACTACAGCATAAACTAAAAGGGACTTCTATATAATGCATAAGAATAACTACCAGGATAACCCTTCTACTCTGAAATCTCTCTGCCACTGAAACTTAATTTTGTCTCATACTCCTCTTCCCACTCTTGGTCAAGAAGGTTTTCTCAATCCCTTAATCTTGGGTCCTGGCTTATCCAGGGATTTGTGTCTCACATTGCCAGGAAGATTTACACCCCTGGAAGTCATGTCCCTTGTAAGGGGGAGAACAGTGAGATCACCTACTGAATTGGCTTAGAGAGAAAGGCCACATCTGAACACATAAAAGTTTCTCTGGGGGTGACTCTTAGGCCTAGTTTTAAATTGGCTTAGTCTATCCTCTGTAGTAATACATTTCATAGGGTCAAACCCCAAGATCAAGGGCTTAGCCTGTTGACTTGGTTGTCCCCACTACTTGTGAGAATAGCAGAAATTCTCCAAATGTGGAAGTTGAATATTTCCTTGTTTTTCCACATTACTGCAAGGGGACCTTGCAAATACTTATTTATTCACCACCCAGATTACTCTGGGATATATGGAGGCATCACACGAACATGGAAAAATCAAAAAGTCTCATGCCCTATTCAAGATTCCACAAACTTATGGTGTTCAACTAAACTGACCATACAAGTTAAATTTGGAAATGCACTATTTAAAATAAAATTTTGAACCAAATAAACATCCATTCTATTCTCACACAGAAGTTGAAGTTTTAAAATATGGGTGATATCCTCCTTCACCCTGTGTTCTGATTTTCCTTAGTCCTATCCAGATCAGCTTCATTCATATCTCTACTCAAAGTCAGATCTATTTCTCAACCTTTTAAACAGTTCCTGTATGTGGTACTGCTGACTTTCATAGCTTCAGAGCTCTAACTCTGAGACTGGTGTCACATAAATATCTGAAGTTTCTGGGAATGACCAGATTACAAACAAACAGCTCAATATCTTGGAATTTAGAAATAACAGTTACAACTGCTGAATATATGTGGCTGCTGTAAAAGTTTAAAATCTAGGACCCTTTATAGTAAGCTCAAACCTGTTAACCCATGCTCTGGACTTAAGTTCACTGAGTTTTTATATTATAGTTAGTCCATATGAGTGAGGTATGATAATATTTGTCTTTTTGTTCATGGCGTTTCATTCAACATATAGTCCTTAAGTTTCATTAACTTAGTTTCTTGCCCCACAACTTCATTCCTTCTTGCTGCCACTCAGTAGTCTGTTGTATGTATATACAATACTTCTCCCTTCCATTCCTCATTTCTTGTACTGTTAATTCATTGTGGATTATGAACACTGCTGCCATAGACACCAGTGTGCAAATGTCCATTCCTGTCCCCACACTCAGTTCCTCCAGGTATATACTAAGCAGCAGGGTTTCAGGATCATGTGACAAATCCAGCTTTAGCTTCCTGTGGAACCACCACCCTGTCCTCCAGGGGGCTGCACCTTTCAGTTTTCCTACCAACAGTAAATAGGTATCTCTCTTTCTCTGCATTTTCTCTAGCAATTATTTCTCTCTGTTCATCTTTAAACAGTTTAATTCATATACCATACAATACAACCTAAGTGTATAAACATGCTCCTTTTTAATGTAACAAAATACAAATACTCTAAAATACTCTAATATACTTGTAAATACCTTACACAAACATTTCTGTGGCTATGTTTCATCTGCTCTGTCACTGAATTAGTTGACACTTGCAAACCTGAGTGAAGAAACACCACCAGGTTTTCCTTGAAATACTGTGGAAAATGCATCTAATGGTTGACAAACCTAGGTAGAAGTTACTGACACTGCACCAGTCTCTGAAAAATATATGACTTTACAAAAGTCTATTATAGCATAGGTCAAGATTTCTTATAAATATTTAATAATAAAATCAAGACATTCCTGAATATTGACTATAATTATATATATATATATATATATATATATATATATATATATATATATACCTAATAGACCTTATATGCACAAAGGTAAACACTTGGAAGAAAATACATCTAAACAATAACAACTTTATGGAGGGGTTTCCTTTTCTTTTTCAAAATGTGTTGTTGGGAAATTTTTGTGTACATCATTCTATGATGGTGTCACACTTTTAAATATAATAATGTTTTATTGAGAAAAAAAGTGCTGTTCTATATGTGGTGATTAATGATCTGGACTTTCACCCACAGATTAATTAAGTATACCTCTAGAAATAGCTTCATTTTTTACCCAATAATAATCAGAGCAGCAGAAAGAATACCAAAATATAATGCTCAGCATTATGTGGCTTCCCTAGGGAAGGCAACTCTCTATTACAAACATAACATGCATGTAATTAGCCCTTGAACATTTATGTATGGAATGATGCTATGCAATCTATTATGGAAATGGGTCTCAGAGTTGACAAAACATTGCATTATCAGCCTTATTCAATATAAGAACTTCCATGATATTATCAGAAAGAAAGGCAAGGGATACTTTGATCTGCTTGTTTCCCAGTAGCTCTCGGTTATACTTGTAAAACAGAATTTCCAGATAAAATTTCTTTTTTAACAGGGCCTGAACAAAAATTTTAGGTAGATTTAGTTTACCTCAAAAATTATATGCAAAAAACTTAAATATACATTATCTAATAGGAAACAGACATATCACAGAAATGTCAGATCTTTACATGGTTTACACATTTTATTTGTGAGAAAAGCTTGAGTTGGACAAATTTCTTGAAAAATATTGCTGGAAGAAGTTTTTCACCCACTTTCACACCTGGTAAATATAACTCTCAAAGTGAGAATATTTTAAATTATCTTAAAAAAATGGAAATATTTTAGAAACATTTTCATATACATATGCATATTATATGGGTCTTACTAAGCAATGCTAGGATTTGTAGAAATGGAAATACAGAATTGATGGAATCAGAGTCATCAAGCAATGAACATATGTTGAAAATATTGTTTCAGAAGAATTGTGAATGTATAGTTTGATATGTAGAACATATATAACATAATATGTTCTAACATATAGAACATCATATCTTCTGAATATTAATAGCAAGGTGTGCTCTATAATACTAATACATCTAAGGCTTTCATTTCAGCTCTGTCAATTGCATTAAATAATATTGTATAGAGAATGGTCAGAGATGCATTAAAACTCTCTAATATTATTATATAACTAGATTTATTTTGTTTTTTGGAAATTAAATGTAAGTATGAATATAGTGTAATTAGCATGCTCTATGCACCCAAACATTTTTGATAAAATGACAAAGCCAATAATGCTCAATAATTGACTCTGATAAATTACTCAACTTTCTGTGCCCTTTCCATCATCTACAAAATGTATACAATGGTAATAGCTAGATGTAATATTTTCATCTCAATAAACATGTTACAGTAAGGAAGTATTTATGTGTCATGTTCATTATATTTATGCATTATATATGGATTTCTACTGTACAATATCCCAAAGTTGATTTATACCTAATTTATATTTGGCAATCAAACTTAGATTTTCTTCAGTAATATTTTACAAAAAAAACTCTTTAGTATGAATTTCTAGAATAACTACACTAATTTTTTAATGCAAAATCACTCCTATAAACAAAAACTATTTTGAAGTCATTCGTGCTAAGTATCACATTTTATTTCTCAATGGTTTTCAAAGGTTGAATGCTATGGCCAGCAGAAATTACACAAATGTGCCTGACTTCATCCTGATGGGATTGACAGACTCTGAAGAGACCCAGCATGTCCTCTTTATACTATTTCTCCTGATGTACTTAATTACTCTGTTGGGTAATGCAAGTCACCTGGATCTCCAGCTTCAACCCCCCCCAGATATTTTTTCCTCAGTCACCTGTCATTCCTTGACCTCAGTTACTCAACTGTCATCATCCCGAACACCTTAGCAAATTTACTGACTTCCAAGAAGTTTATTTCATTCATGTCCTGCTTCATTCAGATGTACTTTTTTGCCTTCTTGGCTATCAGTGAGTTATTCTTTCTCTCTTCAGTGGCCTATGACTGCTATGTAGCTATCTGCAGCCCTCTTAAATACCCTAATATTATGTCCAGGAGACTCTGTGGCACTCTCATCACTGGGTGCTACGTGATTGGTGCTACTGAATCATTAGCTCTTACTCTTTCCATAAACAGTTTGCTTTTCTGCAATTCCAATGTAATCTCTCACTTTTTCTGTGACTTAATTCAAGTTTTAGCCCTTTCCTGCACTGACACTCATAACACTGAAATCATGATACTAAGTTCTTCTAGTTTTAAAATAATGGTGTCTCATCACAATCTCTGTGTCCTATGGGTCCATTCTGCCTACTATCCTGAAAATTAATTCAACTTCAGGGAAGTGGAAAGCTTTCTCTACTTGTGTCTCCAACCTCCTGGCAGTTACCATCTTTTGTGGAACTATAATTTTTACTTATTTAAAACCAAGGAAATCATACTCCTTGGGAAGGGATCAAGTGGCCTCTGTGTTTTATACTATGGTGATCCCCATGCTGAACCCATTTATTTATAGTCTTAGAAACAAAGAAGTGAAAAATGCTCTTATTAGAGTCATGCAGAAGAGAGAGGCCTCCAGGCAATTGTAACATAAGCAAATAAAAGTCTCACAAACAATTTTTAAAATGGTGTTATACTCTAAACTGAATCATGGAAGTCCCCATGCATATTCCAACTTCAGAGATTTTTATTATTCAGACCATACTCAGTTGTCATTTGTTCTGCATAGAAGAAATGTTGCACTGTCTTAAAGAGTGTTGCTTTGGACTGATTGATCCAGAAGGTAGATTCTAGATCTGCCAGTTTCATATCAGTATATCCCTTATTAATTATTGAAATTTTAAATCTAGTCTCCTTAAGTGTACAAGAAAAATAATTCTCAATCTATAGTTACTTTGCAGATAAAATCTGATGATGATTAGAAAAAATGGAATGTAATGCTAATAATTTTACCACCATCATCAGAATGCTTACATCCTTGCAAAATTTTAAATAAACAATAGTTTTCTTTCTGAAAGTTTTAAGTGGTGTTTTACAAATTTTAGCTAATCTTATTTATAAATGAACAGACAGCTAAAAAGGAAGAAAAAAGCGTTTATTTGGTCTTAAAGCAAAGTAAAATATTGTGATAGAATTAAGGTAGAGAAAAATTTTGTACATTGAAGAAAATTACTTCAAACATTGAAGAAAACTTTGGAAATACTTTGAATGATAAAGAATAGAAATATCCTAATCATTTTTGAAAGTTTTGTTTGTGGCCTTCAAAATCAATTTTATGTATAAACAAATATATATATATGCATATTTATGCGTGTGTGTATATATATATATATAAACACATGTATCATTTTTGTGCTTATCTGTTTCTATTTTGGACCTTTTTTCCCCACTGATCTTTAGTACCTTTAGTAATTCCATTTTCATTTCAACTTGGGACATACATGTTTTCTTGTTACATGAACAAAATCAAGAACTTCATCTTGCAATGCTGAAGCTCTAAAGTTTTGTAATTCATGATGTTAAATATCTGTATGCATTTACACCACTTTTGGGTCTACAGTCTGACCATTTGAAAACATTACTATTCTGTGATGCATCAACAAGCTTCAGCGATTCTTACGTTTTTATGTAATTTTCATGCGATTAAAAAATCCTTTTCCCGGATTTTGCACATTTATGTCTTTTTAAAAATATGCAAAATGTGAGTTAATTTCTTGGTTTATTTGTTTTACAAATTGTAATAGAGAAAATTACAAAGCTAATAATTGATCATTAATCCAAATGTTGTAACATCCTCTAAATTTTGTTCAGGGTGGTTGCTAATATTTCCTTTTAGAAATATCTGTACCCAATCTGGAATTACAATTTTAATTTCCTCTACTATCCAATGAACATTTAAGGAATTATATTTTCTTATAACAATATTTACACTTAAATCTATGCAATGGTTATTAGATGTATTTTCCCTTTAAATGTTTTGTATCATTTTAATTTACATAAACATTTTCCTTGTAGAATTATGATTCTTTATTTCCTTAAATGACGTTTGAAAGAGAAAAATAAAGGTCAAACTCTGTGTTATGATTTAAATTTTAATGACTTCTCAAAATTTCATCACTGATAATTCATTCTACTAATTAAGATATGCATTTTCTGCTACACCCTGAATTTACAAAAACTTTTTAACCTATACATTATATTCACATAAATTAATGTATTATGATTTGAATTTTGCTTAGAACTCTACTGTGCCTAAACTCTGTATCTATTGCAATTCCTGTGTTTCATTTGCAGTTAACTATGTCTTTGATAAAGATTTATTTTTAAATAAACTATTTTTAGTTAATCTCTGATCTTTTACATGAATTGTATCTTTTCTTATAGGCCCTTTACATTTTCTGTTAGTTTTTATAACTCTGCTGACCTTGCTTTCATTTATGTACATTTCTATGACAAGAGGAATGTGTAATTTTGGGTTCTATTGGCAATGATTATCATCAGATATTCCAAATTTTCAGACATCAGTAAGTTAAGGAATTGCTTGCTTTTTAATTAAGCTCATACTACCCTATCCTTTTCTATCACATTCTATAAAAATCTACAATGAAACTACTAGACCTAATAAATGAGTATAGCAAAGTCATAGGGTACAAGATCCACATGTAAAAATCAATTGTGTTTCTATACACCAGCAATGAGCAATCTGAGGAGGTCATATTACTTTTATTATAATAAAAAGTATTAATAAATATAGTGTGATAGGGTATGTTTCTAGAAAATTTCACTACAACAGCTAATAGAAAATGCAATCTTACCAATAGCTGGTAAATGTTATCAAACATACATGCATAGTCCTATGTATACAAAGAAAGATCTCTATAAGGGAAAGAGTCATTTAACAGGGGATGTGATTTGACTGGAGAGAGAACCGATTAGTCATGTCTAGGCAGGTTGGTATAAGAAAGGGCTTCAGGAATAGGATGACTCAACAGAAGAGAAAGTATAATCTTTGGGTGTCATGATGCAGACTCTAGCTGATTAGGCTTTGTGGGTGACTGTTTTCCTTGAAGTTCCTTTTTCAGTTGTTGCTCTACTATCTCCCAAGATGCTGTCCACATCTGCATGGTTGAAGAGGTTTTATACTGCACAGTCCACATTCCAGTCTGAGGGAAAGGTGAGATTTTCACATTTGCGAGACTGTTTCAGATATTTCCTCATTAGGAAGGTTTTAGGAAAAATCCAATTTATTTACTAGGCATAGGACTAAACAGATTACACTTTTATTCTGATGTGAGCATTTAAGGGACTGTGTAATTATTCCAAATCATCAAATTGAACAGATAAAAGTTGTTCATAGCATTTCTTACAATCCTTTAAATATGTATGATTTAAACCCTTATTTTTATAATTTTGTTTTCTCTCTCCTTAGTGAATTTCCTTAGGGGTTGTTATATGCATGTTTAATTTACCATACTCTTCCTAAAATAATATACTGCATGATTTCAGTTATTAGAACTATAAAATAGTAGAGATACAATTCTTTCACACAGTGACTTTTCACAAAATTTAGTTTTAAATATGGTTTAAAACTATTTATCATTACAGTTTTGTTTTAGGTTTTTTTAATTTGAAAACCATTAAAATTTTCAAATAAATTATTTGATATATTTGCTTCTAATTTTATATTTTTCATCATTTATGTCTGTTTTTTAGACTGCACTGCCTTTTTTCATGGTATTCCTGGCTGTACAATTTTTAAATCACAATTCTTCAGGCAAACAATTGTTTTTCTTTGTGTGTGTGAGTGTGTGTGTTAATTTTCCTGAAAAGTTTTTATTTTATTCTTATATTTAAAAGTTGTTTCCAGTGGATATTGAACTTTGGAATGTATTTTCATGTTGTAGTCTTTAAATATATCTCTCCATTTTCTTCTGATGGCAAATCTCTCATATTTATGTTTATTCTTGTGTATGTGATATGCCTCTTCCTCTGACTACCTTCATAATTGCATACCTATATTTCTTTTTCAACGGTGAGTCTAACGAATCTAGATGTGTTCAATGGTCAGTTGATTACTCTTTCTGTGGGTTCACTGACATTGTTGCCCTTTGATATCATGTCTTTCCTTATTTTTGGAAAAGTCTTCCAAAAGCGTCAGTATAAATTAAGACAACTTACATTGTTTTATGAAAATAAATGAATCAATCTTATTAATAGTTTCCTATTTAGTTTGAGACTACATTAAGGAAATAACTTATAATGGCTTCAATTAAAATGTAATTACATATTTATGTATTATTTTGCAATAACATAAAAAAATACTTTCTTCCAAAAAGAATTCTCATTCTTTCCATACACCAATTTTTCTCTATCTGTCTTTTGGTCTGCCTTATAATAATCCATGGACTACATAAGGGAATATTTACTGAAGAAGGCAAGGGACAAAATAGGAATTAAGAAGATGGGAAGAAGCAGAGTGAAAGGAAATAAAATTATCCAATCAAATTTTGGGAAAAATGCCATAATATAGTCTACTAAAAGAATCAATTGCATAATCTTAACTCAGACAGGCCAGAGAATTTTCAGCACCATTACAACTTTATCCTTCACTTCACTAGCAGGACTGAGAAAAGACAACAATTGTGAAGTATTGTAAAGATTGTGGAGAAATTGTGAAGAAAGCCTACCTCTTTCACCCTATATTAGAATGTCTGATTTAACACCTATTGCTAGCATGAGATTGAAAATATATCTTCACCTTTCCAAAGTGAATGACTATCAATGATCACAATTTTCACATATTCTTTTCAACTTCATGAACACGGTGTCATTGCAGTGTTTATTTCTGAGTTGCATTGAAATGTGTATCTTAATTTTTTTTTAATATTTGAAGCCTGAACAAAATTGAGATATGATGCTGTGGTAGTTAGGTTCAGGTGTCAACTTGGCCAGGTGAACATGTATAGTTCTGTTGCTGTGGTCATGAGCCAATGGTACGTGAACCTTACCTCTGCAGTCAGCTAAGAGGTGTGTCTGCTGTAATGAATGATGTTTGATTTAATTGGCTGCTGCTTAAATGACAGAGGTCAATGTAGCTCTGCCCAAGCAGCTTAGCATACCTCATCTTAGCACTCTCAGCTCAGCCCAGGCCTTTGGAGATGCAGAAATAAATCACCCTGGGGAAAGCTGTTGGAACCCAGAGGCCTGGAGAGAAGGCCAGCAGAGATCATCCTGTAACCTTCCCATGTACAAAAGAACCTCAGTTGAAAGTTAGCTGCCTTTCCTCTGAAGAAATAATGAAATAAATCCCCTTTTATTAAAAGCCAATCCATCTCTGGTGTGTTGCTTTCCAGCAGCAGCAAACTAGAACAGATGTCTAAATTTCATCTAAAAAATAAATACAAAATCAACTAGTTTTATCAAAGAATTGAGAAGTAAATGGGCCTTAACCTAAAACAGTGGCTTATTATTTTTTAAGTTATATATATTTGTTCCATGACAGCATATATACATATATATATAATATTTTATTAAAAATATATCCAGTGAATACTAATATCCTATATTTTAAGGGACATAAAAGATTCATATTCATCACTACATTTTGTGAATGGACATGTCAATGAAATAATATTATGTTTTACTTAAAGTAGAATTTACTGAATTCTACTATTACTTTTGACAATATAATTATCTGGCAATTCTTGGTCACTGATCATTTCTGTAAAGCAAGAAATTGATTTACAAATTTTGCTGGTTTGAAACTGTTCTGTACCCAAGAAAACCCATGTTCTTTTTATCCAGTCTTTTGGGTTCAGCCTATTATTGGGTTGGAACTTTTGATTAGGCTGTTTCCATGAAGATGTGACCTTGCCCATTCAAGGTGAGTCTTAATCCACTAGTTGGAGTCCTTTAAGAGGGAGACCTTTTGGAGAAAGAACAGATGCTTAGAAATAGAAAGCATCCTAGCAGATGCTAAGCTAAGAGATAATATACAGATATTGCCCAGGAGAAGCTAAGAGAGGAACCACAGATGCCTAGAGAGAGAAACATCCCAGTGATGCTAAGAGAAGATCTCCAGGACACAGAGAGAAATCCATGGAACTCAGAAGCTGAAAGCAATGGACCAGGAGCAAAGAACAGCAGACACTAATCATCTGCCTTCCCGGATAGCAGAGGTGCTCCAGACACTGGTAACCTTTCTTCATAGCACAGGATTCATCTTGTGGATGCCTCCATTAATTAAGGCATTATCATGGCCTTGGAACTGTTAATTTGTAATCTAATAAATCCCCTTTGTGAAAGTCAATCCATTTCTGCTGTATTGCCCTCTGGCAGCTTTAGCAAACCAAAACACAAATGAAAATTTATTTTTAGCAAATCATTTCCCCCTACAGAAATTCTCTAATTATATGGAATTGGAACCACTGCACAGAATATATGGAGTTTTGCGATTTCATCCAATCTTTTCAACAAACAGGTATTCCTGTTAACTAATATTTCAGGGCCATTAAACTGGATGTGCATGTATGTGGCTAATTTCAATTCAAGAGGACATACAGGCTAGAAAAAAGTATAAAACATGAATTTTTAATAAAATATAATCAGTCTGAAAGACCTAAAACCATTTTCTCAATTGGCATATAGTCTGGAATCATTAAGTAAATTGTCCTTGAGAACAATTTTACGAACATTAAACTTAAGAAAAAGAAAAGCTATGGTAGCTGTTGCTACATATTATTAAGCCGTTACTAGTGTTAGGAACTTTGTGGACATTATTTTATATAATCTTCACAGCAATTTGAAAACTAAACAAATTAATGGCTTTGTATACATGAGAAAATGCATGAAAAATTAGATAATTTTACCAAATTCATACACTTATTTAGTAGAGCCAGATTTCAAGCTTAGATTTCTTTAACTGCACATGCTCAGCCACTGGGATATACACAGTCTTAATGTGACATGCAAAATTTGGGGAACATTATTGCCTAGAAACAATACAAATTAAAAATTTGCCCATTTGAATACTTTTTTGTAAACTCATGAAACTTAAAACACATTTTACAAATAACAGTAAAATAAAATGACTTCTAGATTAATTAACTAGTAGGTTAAGTTTAATATTCATTTTTAATCTTGTCAGAAAATCAAATTATGATACCAAAGTGGCATACATCCAATGGATGGTTGAAAATTAGTTTTTCTCTCCTTCATAATTTCCTTCATATTTAAATATATTGCCTTATTTCCACTGCCCCATTCTTTTGTCTTCCATCAAGAAAATTAAAACAAATTTCTAATTTGCAGCTCTATTGACCTATATATATATGCATATATGAAATTGGAGTCATACAGTATCTATCCTTTCGTGTCTGGCTTCCTTCACTCAGCATATGTCCTCAAGGCATCTTGTCATGTGCTTCAGGATGTCATTTCATCTTACTGCTTAAAAGGTCATATATTTTTAGTATATATATATATATATATATATATATATATATATATATATATATATATATATATATATATATATATATATATAGAGAGAGAGAGAGAGAGAGAGAGAGAGAGAGATCTTCCCTTTGCCACAGCTATTTCCCCCAGAAGGCATGTTGTTCAATTTTAGTACAGCTCAGAAGATCTAGAATGCCCTATCTCAAATTTAAATATTAAATTTCATAAACAAGTTTGAGATTTAGGGTTGCAGTTTAAAAAATATTATATAAGTGATGAAAAACTTTTCTCTTTACTTCTGGAAATGAACTGACCCTCAATTATAATATGCTGTGAATATTATGCATTTGGATACCTATGCCAGTTTAATAAACTTTTCTTGAAGTCCACAGGAGATTCCCAAGGAGAAACCTGAGTACCTCTCTTCTGCAGCAGGAAATCAATAAGATGAGAGTCTTTCCCCCATAATATTCAAATGAAATTTTCTGAAACAATGAACTACATGATAAACTGACTACATATAGGCACTTTATCTCTTACTAAAACCATGATTACTGAGTGGAAAAAATGTGGTTTCTGATTGGGAAAATAATCTAATGTTTATATTCTTATTTACTGTCCTAGGTATGATACAGGCTAGCTATGTGGTATTGGGTTAATAACTTAAATCCCATGAATTCCACTTTCCTCCTGCTGGAATTATAAACTCTTTAATTCCTCCAGAAATTGATAAATGTATATGTAAAAATTAATACAAACACATAACCTATGGAATAATGTGTAATTGTTTAATAAACTTAATGTGCTTATTATTTAAATTTTGAAGTTCTACACTTCAAGGTGGCATGAGAGGTAACTTAAGCTTATTGAAAATCTCAAATAGAGAAAAAATTTATGGATAAGATGTATTAAAAGGAGAGTTGGAGCAGTAGACAGATAACTGTAATATTCTATGTAAAAGAACATTAGTCTGTTAACATTAAAGGTCATCTATTTTTAGTTTTATCTGGTCTTTCCTTATTTTAGGGATGAAATATACTAATCTATAGATGGGTACATGGTGAAATACGTAAGAAACTCAGAAGATTTTTTTTTCATGTCAAAGTTGT
>PVIY010055342.1:0-13763 GCA_004026745.1 Myrmecophaga tridactyla | reverse complement strand
AAGCAAGGGGTAAGGAGTATGGTATGTATAATCTTTTTTTTCTCAATTTTATTTCTTTTTCTGTTGTCTTTTTATTTCTTTTTCTAAATCAATGCAAATGTTCTAAGAAATTATGAATATGCAACTATGTGATGATATTAAGAATTACTGATTGTATATGTAGAATGGAATGATATCTTAATGTTTTGTTTGTTAATTTTTTTTTAATTAATAAAAAAAGTTAAAAAAAAAAGAACTATCTGAGACTGAATGACTGTTGAAGAGAAAGTAATGCCAATTGTAGGAAGCTCATATGACCTACAGAATGGCTCTCAGAAATGACACCGATGACTGCCGAGCATAGGAAAACACTGCAAAAAGCAGTTCCCAAGGTAAGTGACACATTATGAAAGACATGGCAGCATTTCCTTCTTCAGAACATTGAGGACAATTGGAGAGGTTGGCTGAAGGCGCTTCTCTATTCTTGTTTTGGCACAAAGTCTCTAGAACTCTGGGAGGTGGTTTGTCACAGTTTCTATTTCTAGGCAACTACCTAGAAGTTGAGAGGGCTGTGGTTTGTGTATCTCAGCATATATAACAATGCTACGGTGTCAATCTCAGGTATCTGAAGAGAATTTGCTGCTAAAATAATTCACTAACATACAAAATTCTGTACTAAAGATTTCTCTTAGTCTGGATCATGGCTGGACCTCCATGCCACAAAAACTTTCTGAAAATCACTGATCAAATTTTTAAAAACATCACTTCTGGATGAATAATGCACAAAAGATTTATGAAATCTGCACAAAGAAACTACAAGGAAATGAAGAAGGAAATTAGAAGAGTAACTGGATAATTACTGAGCAGAAATGTAATATGATCTAACATAATTTCAAAAACATCTCTCTGGCTACCATGTTGTAAACTGGCTTAAATTGGGGGAAAGAATGAAAGCAATGAGAACAATTAGGAACTATTAAAATAATATGGTTATATGGACAAAGTTGGTAGCCAGGAAGGGATAATTGCTTAGGATCAAAAGAAAACAAAGCTTGGAAAAATCCATGCACTCATTATTCTTACTCTTCAAACCAGTGGTGCATTGTACAGACTCACACACACACACACACACATACACACACACACATTTCCTAATATATTTATAGAATAATTTTCCTTTATCAAGTATATAAACCTGAATGGTAGGTTTCTGGTTCAATTGCTATTATAAGTTTCTTTGTGTTCAGATATTTTTTGGTGTAGTTTTACCACCAGAAATTAATACAACGTACAACAGCTGAGCTTCAAATCCACAATTTGTATAGAATGGTATGATTCTAAAAAAATTAAGTGGTTCTAATGGACCTTTTTTGGTTTATTGAAATAACAGAAAATAATGTTTAATAGGGGAATAGCCTGAAAGCTAACATTTTCAAATGAAATGTTAGAGGAATTCATTCTTAGTTTTAATTGAAAGAAAGCAAAATTATATTTGAAAGTGTACCCAACAAAGGAACGGATTTATAATTGGAGAAAATGCAGTGTTGCCCTTTTGAAAATAAACTTAGCTCTGCTTTGCCTCTTTCAGTTAACAAGGATGAGGGCCCTACACTCAGAACATGATTTATAGAGTTCCATGATAAAACATATTATTCAAGGTCCTACTGGAACTTGAAATGATTCATTACACTTGACATAAGACAGGGGTTAATGAATCATAGGCTAGGTAGAGTCCCGGTATCTTCAAAATTAAGGGTAAATATAACAAAGCTCTAAAATAAAAAGACATATAACTCACCTAAACTTTAATGACAGTTTATGTCCCTGCAATGCCTATATACACTGCATTAATTCCTGCTTTCATTCTAGGAGTAGTATTGTTGTGGTAACTTGAATGAATGATTGAATATGTGAAGAAATGAATTGACACCTGCTTTGAAACTCATTATTTTAAGTTGTAATTAATATATGATATACTATGATTATGCCGAAATAGGAAATATACAACATACAAGACACGATTCTCATGGAATCTTGTTTCCTGAAATTTATGACAGCTTACTTTCTGCAGCTGTGTAACAACCCTTTATAAATAATGGAAGAATGCTGTAATCTGAAAAACCTTATAATATAAATAATATGGCAATTTTACTAGTTTTGCTTGGTTTATTGCTTTCATTCTCTTATTAATGAAGATTTCTGTTTAGTAATAGAAATGCAAGACATTTAAAATGGATTTATCTGTAACTATTTCACATAATATATGGTTGGCCTAATTAGTCATGGCTAATTACAAATTATATCCGACCTGGACAAGAATGTCCAATTAATCAAGAGCTAGTGATGTGAATACTATTTTATCTTAAACACAAACAGATACATGTTTTCATTTTTTTTTAATTGAAGGGTAACATAACCACCTATTTTGAAAAGCCCCAGCCTATTAATTCACTTTTTGTCTCCACACTTTCTTTAAGGAATTGCATATGATATATGTGTTGTAATATGCATTAGAATGGTCTGGCATTTAGATATTCCTATTGTTTTAGAATGTAAAGAATTTGAGTTAGCATAGTGAACAGTAAAGATCTCCACTGGGAAAAGGAATTTAAGCACAGCAAGTTACCCCGGCAAAATCGATAAACCCCTGCGGACATTTTCAGACCTAAGCCAGATTCCAAGGGGGGTGTTGGTACTAAATTATCTAATTCACACTTCTAAATATGATGCTAGATATTCACTCTCTTTGGCCTTTGTGATAAATTGTTCTTGTGGTTTTGCTGAGGTTTAATTAGTCTTATATTTGTCAGTTCCTGATTATCTTTTCTTTGATATTAGAATTTATTTCTGAATATATTATTAAAAAATACTGACAAAACAAAAATTAGCAACAAAAACGTGGGTAATACTGTGTTAGAGTGTTAAATAAATCTGTCATTGTCCACATTAAGTTTGTTAAAATGTACATAATAGAGTTACAACAATCCTAATTTCTAAACAAATTTAATAAATATGGCACCGATCTAGTGACAGGCACTAAACTACACAATAAAAAGAAACACATTCATTTACATGCCTGAGAATATTAGCAGTAGAGCCATTTCAACTCTTTCAGTTCTAGCTCTGTTTTTATTAGCTTGGAAGTAAGGTCTCCTTATAATGTAGAAAGATGTTGCTAAATGCTTCAGACTTGCACCTTACCATATAGACAGGCATTAAAATACTTCCTGATTGTCCCTTAAAACACATAATAGCTTCTGCTATTATGATCATTCTTGGGAAATAAGACATGTATTTATGAATTCAAGTATAAGGTGACATATTTAAAATTGAAAAATATATGGCAGAAATAATTATGGCACTGGAATTCTGAGTAATGAAAGCCTGTGAGTTCTTTAAGATCTTGTCCATGAACTGACTTGCTATTCTCCTGTGAAAACTTCTGAAGCCTTCTTTCTCTCATCAACTTTGCCTAAGAACTGGTTTTCACACAATGCTTGCCTTTATTTCATGAGTTGTCATCTATCATCATTTCCATTACTCTAAAAGACAGAATAAAAATAGAAGTAAAAAACACCTCCCCAAACATTCCATACCCAATATCCCTCATATTATTTATTTATTTTTGTCTTTAATTTATTAGTCCATCTGTCCATACACTGGAAAAAAGATGGTTAGTCACAGAGTTTTCACAATCACATGGTCACACCATAAAAGCTATATAGTTATACAGTCATCTTCAAGAATCAAGGCTACTGGATTACAGATCAACAGTTTCAGATATTTCCTATTCCAATATCCCCCAAACTGAAAAGGGATATATATAATGCATAGTAATAATAACCTCCAAAATGATCTCTTGACTATATTTGAAATCTCTCAGCCCCAGAAACTTTATTTTGTTTCATTTCCCTTCCTTATTTTAGTCAAGAAGGCTTTCCTCAATCCCACAACAGCCAGGCTCATCTCTAGGAGTCATGTTCCATATTGCCAGGGAGATTTGCACCCTAGGGAGTCATGTCCCACTTTGGAGGAAAGTCAGTGGGTTTACCTACAGAGTTGGCCTAGTGAGAAAGGGACCATATCTGAGCAACAAAAGAGCTACTCGGGGTGACAGGCATAATTATAAGCAGATTTAGCTTCTTCTTTGCAGGAATAAGTTTCATAAGGAAAATCCCCAACAGCAAGGGCTTGACCTATTAGATTGGTAGTCCCCAATGCTTGCGAGAATATCAGGAATTCTCCAGGTGTGGAAGTTTAATATTTCCATATTTTCCTCTTGGAATTTTTATTGCCATTACATTTGCTCTACAGATTGAGCTAGAAATAACTGGCATCATTAAAATGTTAAATCTTCCTATATGTGCATGTAAAATATCTGTCCATTTATTTGTCTTTTCTTTGAATTCTTTCATCAGAGTTTTTTTCATTTTCCTTATATGGATCTTTTACATATTTTGTAAAATGTATACCTAAGTATCTCATTTTTTTAACTAATGCAAATGATGTGCTTTTAATTTTAAATTCCAAGACTGGCATATAAAAAACAATTGATTTTTGTATAATAACCTTATATACTACAACCTTGCCATAAATGTTTAATTCCAAGAGGTTTATTGTTGTTGTAGCTGTTATTGGTGTTAAGTTTTTAGGATTTTCTACATAGATCATCATGTCATCTATGAACGAGATGGTTTTATGTCTTACTTTCCAAAGTGTATGCAATTTTCTTAATTTTCTTGTCATTACATAAGCTAGAACTTCCAGTATGATGGTGAATAGGAGTTATGAAAAATGACATCTTTTTTCTTTCTCCCAATCTTGGGAGAATCAACCTAGCAATGAGTTTTAGTTGATATTCTTTATCAAGTTGAGGAAGTACCCCTTTATTCCTTGTTTGCTGAGAGTTTTTGTTTTTTAAATGAATGGATTTTTTCAAATGCTTTCCCTACATCAGCTTAAATGATCATGTGATTTTATTTAGTTTGTTGATGTGATAGATTATGCCAGCTATTTTTGAATATTGAACCAGCTTTCCTTATCTAGAATGCTATTAAATTGCTTGTGACATAAAATGTGTTTTTAAAATGGTTACATTCAAAGGAGGTCTGGGAATATAGTGGAATAGGACAGGTTGAGTTCACCCTTACTCCAAGGAACAGCTAGAGAAGTAATAGAAAAATGACTGCGAGAGCAATTCCAGGATGCAAGTGACCAGGGAGGGTCTTCTACACCTCATTGAGAGGCCCTGTTGAAAAAGCAGAAGAATTGAGAATCAGATAATTAAAGACTATCCAGCTAGTGTGAACAGCTTAAGGCACCCATTTCCAAACAGAAGCTGGGAGCCCTCACAAGTGCACGGACAGGGAGATGGGGACAAGGAAGTAAACTGAGCCACATTTCTTGCAAGTGCTCCTTCACATGCACCATCCCTGCCCCACAACCCATGATTCCCCCCACATCAATGCACCTGAACACTGTCACCGGAACTCCCATGCACTTCAAGCACACCCACCCTGACCCATCCCCCACGCATCCCTGACCCACATCCCCATTCCGCGCATGAACAAGTTTGTGCCAGAGTGACTCACCTCTCCATTGAAAGCACACAGGCTCACCCTGCCTCTCGGGAGACCCACACACCCTTGTCCAGCCCTTTGACACGCTCCTCCCCTTCCATGCCCCCTGCAGGCAGTTACCTGTGTATCCAGGCTGTAGATGCTCACCTTCATGCCCAGGCCACACCCACACTCAACCCATACAATTTGTGTGATGTACACAGCACATGACACCCATGAACCACATGCTCTATGCAGCCACCCACATCCTGCCCATGTACCAACCCCAGAACGTCCACTGAGCACCCCCATCCAAATCCTGCCATACCCTACTATGTCCTGCATGATGCATCCTGCTCCTGTACTCCAAGGCCTGCCTGAGCTGCACCTTGCTCTGACAGCCCCCACACCACACCTCCACAACCCCATGACCTGCAAACTGGATTCATAAGCAACAGTGTAGCATCTTCGACCTGTGTATATACATGTACTGCAACCCATCACTGCACTGTTGTGCCCCTTCCCATGCCTTCATCTGGCTCCACACTCATCCTGCAAATTCAAAGCTTTATTCTGCTGAAGGAAATCAACTTCCAAAGTAACCCCATCAAGATATTTGTATGACTCAAAGATAACAGAAGATCACTAGCCATATAAAGATGCAGACAGATATAGCCCAGTCAAATGACCACACTAAAACAGAGGAGGAGACACAGACTTTGGAACAACTAATCGAAGATGTACTTATAACTTTGCTAAATAAGATCAGTGGGATGGCTAATGACATAAAGCAAATCGAAGAAGACGCTAGAAGAGCATAAAGAGGAATTTGAAAGAATACATAGAAAAATAGCAGATATCACAGAGATTAGAGATGCTGTAGACCAAATAAAAAATATGCTAGAGACACACAACAGCAGATTTGAAGAGGCAGAAGAAAGAATAACAGAACTAGAGTACAGAACAACTGATTTCAAGCATACAAAAGAACAAATGACAAAAAAAGATGGAAAAATTTGAATTGAATCTCACAGAAATGATGAACCAAACAAAGTGCACAAATGTAAGAATTGTAAGTGTTCCAGGTGGTGAAGAAAGAGTAAAGAGCTAGAAAGCTTAGTGGAGGATGTAATGGGGAAAAAATTATAAAAGACATAAACATGCAAATCAAAGAATCCCAAGGAACTCCAAATAGAATAAATCCAAATAGTTCTGCCCCAAGACACATACTAATCAGTCTGTCAAATGTTGAAGAGACACAGAAATCCTGAAAGTGGCAAGAGGAAAACAATCTACTATATACAAGGCAAATGATATAAGACTAATTTGGATTGCCCAACTGGCAATATGGAGGTGAGAAGGCAGTGGTATGATCTGTATAAGATACTGAAAGAGAAACCCATCCAGCCAATAATTCTGTACCCAGTCACATTGCCCCTCAAAACTGAGGGAGAGATTAAACATCTCAGAAGAGACTGGCCCTACATGAAATACTAAATGGAGTTCTGTCAGTTGAAAAAAAAAAAAAAGACAGGAGAGGGAGGTATGGAGAAAGGCACAGAACTGAAGAGTACTAATAAGGGTAATTTAAAGGATAAAAAGAGTAAGAAGGAAAAGCATACATAGATCTGACAAAGAAAGCCAAAGGATAAGATGGTGGATTCAAGAAATGCCTTTACATTAATAACTTTGAATGTTAAGGAACTAAACTTAAAGGGAAAGAGGCAGATTGGCAGAATGCATTAAGAAATATAATCCAGCTAAATGTTGTATACAAAAGACTCATCTTAGACACAAGGATACAAATAAATAGAAAGTGAAAGGATGGAAAAAGATGTTTTATGCAAGCTGAAACTAAAAGAAAGCAGGAGTAGCTATATTAATATCAGATAAAATAGACTTTAAATGCAAAAGCATCATAAGCAACAAGGGCATTATATATTAGTAAAAGGGACAATTAACCAAGAAGAACTAACAATTAGAAATGTCTATGCTCCACACCAAGGAGCTGCAAAGTACATGAGAGAGACATTGGCAAAACTGAAGAGATGTTTCAACAATAATAATAGGAGACTTCAATATACCACTTTCCTCTATAGATGGAACAACCAGTCAGAGTATCAACAAGGAAATAGAGAACTTAAACACTTTGATAAATGAATTAAGACCTACAAGTTTATATATGTCATCATATATAAATATATATATTTATATAACTATAAATATAAATACACCTCAAAACACTAAGATATAGTTCTCTAGTGCTTAAGGAACATTCTCTTGGATAGATTACATGGTGGGACACAAAACAGGTCTTTTTAAACTTAAAAACATTGAAATTTTCAAAGCCCTGTCTCTGATCACAATGGAATGAAGCTGGAAATCAATAACCACAAAAGAATAAGAATTTTCACAAATATATGGAAATAAAATAACACACTCTTAACCAATTAGTGAGACCAAAAATTGCTAAGGAAATCAGTAGCTATCTGGAGATGAATGAAAATGAGAATACAACATATCAGAATTTATGGGATGTGGCAAAGTCTGTGCTGAGAGTGAAATATATTTCCCTAAATGCATGCATTAAAAGAGAAGAAAGAACAAAAACTGAGGTCTTAACAGCTCATCTGAAGGGATTTGAGAAAAAACAGCAAACAAACTCCAAAGCAATTAGAAGAAGAGAAATAACAAAGATTAAAGTAGAGTTAAATGACTGTGAGAACAATAGAAAGAATCAATAAAGGTAAACATTGGTTCTTTGAGAAAATGAATAAAATTGATAAGCCACTAGTGGGTGGTGCGATAGCAGCTCAGTGGCAGAATTCTCACCTGCCGTGCTGTGCTGAAGACCTGGGTTCATTTCCTCGTGCCTGTACATGTAAAAAAAAAAAAAAATGAAAAATTGGTAGACCACTAGCAAGGTTGACAAAGAAAAAAAGAGAAAATGCAAATAAACAAAATCATAAAAGAGAGGGGAGTCATTACCACAGATCAGAAGAAATTTAAAAAATCATAAAGGCATACTATGAACAAATATATATCAAGAAACTAAAGAACTTAGGTGAGGTGGACAAATTCCTGGAGACACACAAACAGGCTATATTGACTCAAGAAGAAATAGAAGATCTCAACAAACCAATCACAAATAAAAAGATTCAGTCATCAAAAATCTTCCTAAAAAGAAAATCCCAGGGCCAAATGGCTTCACAGGGAAATTGTATCAAACATTCCAAAAAGAACTAACACCAATCCTGTTCAAACTTTTCCAAAAGACTGAGGAAAAAGGAATACTACCTAACTTATTTTATGAAGCTAATATCACCTTTAATACCAAAACTGATAAAGATGCTATAAGAAAGGAAAGCTGCAGTCCAATCTCCCTAATGAACAAAGATTCAAAATTCTCAACAAAATATTAGCAATCAAATCCAGCAACACATTAAGAGAATTATACACCACAAGAAATGGGGTTTATACGAGGAATGCAAGCGTGGTTCATCACAAGAAATCAGTTAATGTAATACAGCACATAAGCAAAATGAAAGGGATAAATCACATGATCATCTTGATTGACAGTGAAAAAGCATTTGACAAAATTCAACCTCCTTTTCTGACAAAAACACATCAAAAAGTAAGAATCAAAGTAACTTCCTCAATATGATAAGGGGCATATATGAAAAACCCATAGCGAGCATCTTATTCAATGATGAGAGACTTAAATCTTTCCCCCTAAGATCGTGAATAAGACAAGGATGTCCTCTAACACCACTATTATTCAACATTGTAATAGAAGTTCTAGTTAGAGCAATCAGGCAGGAAAAAGATATAAAAGGCATCCAAATTAGAAAGGAAGAAGTAAAACTTTCATTATTTGCATATGAAAATCAACTTTCATTATTTGCATATGAAAATATTGCATACTTGGAAAATCCTGAGAAGTCTACAACAAAGTTACTTGAGCTAGTAAACAAATTCAGCAAGGTGGCAGGTTATAGAATTAATGAACAAAAATCAGTAATGTTTACATACACAAGCAATGACATAATATAGGAGTGGATTAAGGAAAAAAATCCATTCCAAATAGCAACTAAAAGAATCAAGTATCTAGGAATGACCTTAATTAGGAATGTAAAGGACTTGAATACAGATAATTACATAACATTGCTAATAGAAATCAAAGATATAAATAGGTGGAAAGACATTCCCTGCTCATGGATAGGAAAGTTAAATGTAGTTATGAAATCAAATCCACCCAAATTGATCTGCAGATTCATTGTAGTACCACTCAATGAATTCTACCAACTTACTTTGAAGACTTGGAAAAGCTAGTTACCAAATTCATCTGAAAGGAAAAGAGACCCAGAATAGCCAAAAGCATCCTAAAAAAGAGGAACAAAGTGGAAGGATTAACACTCTCTGTGCTTAAAACTTAGTATAAAGTCACAGTGATCAAAACAGCTTGGTACTGGCACAAAAAGAGAGGTATTGTCCAATGGAGGGGAATCAAAAGTGCAGAAATAGACCACCAAATCTATGGTAAACTGATCTTCGAAAAGGCCCCAAATCCACTGAACAGGGACAAAACAGTCTTTTAGAAAAATGGGCATGGGAAAACTTGATATCAATAGCCAAAAGAATGAAAGAGGACCCTTACCTTAACACCCTGTACAAAAATTAACTCAAATTGTATCAAACATCTAAATATAAGAACCAGTAACATAAAGCTCCTAGAGAAAAATGTAGAGAAACATCTTCAAGATCTAGTAATAGGTGGTAGCTCCCTAAACTTTACACTCAAAACACAAGCACCAAAGAAAACATAGATAAATGTGAACTCAAAATCAATGCTTTTGCATCTCAAAAGACTGCCAAAAAGGTGAAGAGGCAACCAACTCAATGGGAGAAAATATTTGGAAATCACACCTTGGATAAAGGTTTGATATCCTTTATGTATAAAGAGATCATGCAACTCAACAATAATAAAACAACTCAATTATAAAATGAGTTAAAGATGTGAATAGACATTTTCTGAAGAGCAAATACAGATGGCTAAAAAGACATGAGGAGATGCTCATTCTCATTAGCTATAATGGAAACACAGATCTAGACTACAATGAGATACCACCACACACCTATAAGAATGGCTGCCATTAAACAAATAGGAAACTACAAATGCTGGAGAGGATGTGGAGAAATTTGGACACTTATGCACTGATTGTGAAATCGTATAATGGTACAGCCACTATGAATAATATCTAGCGTTTACTCAGAAAACTAAATATTGAGCTGCCCTATGACCTGGCAATACCATTCCTTGGAATATACCCAAAAGAGATGAAAGCAATTACACAAACAGAGATCTATATACCAATGTTAATCACAGCATTATTCGCAATTGCCAAAAGATGGAAATCATCCAAGGTCCCATCCACAATGACTGGATTAACAAAATTTGTATTTGCATATGATGAATATTATGGAGCAGTAAGACAAAATGATGTTTTGAAGCATATGACAAGATGGATGAGTTTTGAGGACATGAGGCTGAGTGAAATAAGTAAAACACAAGAAGATAGATACTCTATGATTCTACTTTATGACTTTGGTAGAAGTAAAATAAGAGGCTTATAATATAGAACATAGGGGACCTAGAGATACACAGAAGCTTGAGATGGGTGAACAGTTAGCTAATGAGGTTGGACTTAATTATAAAAGTGAAGGCAGTTCACTAGTGGGCCTATAAGTAATATTACCATATTCAAGGTGAACATGATTGAAAGGGGTTATACAGACTCATGTGTCCCAGTAATTAACACTACAAATACAAATACTTGCATGAAATACTATAAAGGTATGAATCTTGTACAAGGAGTGTGTAATTTCAGGGTATGGGAGGAAATGCTATGGCATGCTATGGGCTGCGTTTAACAGAAAAACATCAACAGCACCACAGCAATACCAAGGGAACACAGTGGAGGGAAGGACAAGTGTTAGGGGGAGGTTTGGACTTTATATTTGGTGAGGGGGTATTTATTGGTTTTCTTTGTCTTGGGAACAATGAACTTTTCTAAAATTGAGAGTGTTGTTGGACTGCTGATTTTGGACATTACACAAAAGGCCCAGTAGATAGAAGTGGCTAAAAGATGTACTGACTAAGGGGTAGATTGGCAAATGATGGCATATACATTTGATTGAACATTGAGCTGCTACAAAAAATAATGAAATTGTGAGGAATACATTGATGTGAATGAACCTGTGGGACATTTGGTAGCAAAAATAAGCCAGAAACAAAAGAGCAGATATTGTATGATCTCATTTAGAAAACACATATAAGAAAACTGGGGCCTAGATTGTAAGCTCTTATAGCACTCACATTTACACCAGAGTGATAATTGTTATTTCTGGATTTTAGGAAGTTGTTTTACATATGTATAGCCTGTCATTTAGAAATAAGAATGAAGCTAACCATGTCAAGATTAAGGTAATTCAGAATACAGGGGTAAGGAAGACATTGTCTGTGTTTTAGAACTTCACCAACTCTTTGAGACAAAACAAAGAAAGGTTTTTTGTTCAGAATTTAAATTTTCTGTAAATTTTCTAATTCAACCTATTGAATAGATCATTTAAACAATCTAAACATAGGGAACCCAGAATAAGAATGAGAGCCTTTAATCCTGTATAGCTTAATGTAATGCCTGGATGCATCCCAGAGTGTATTATGCAGATAATTAATCAAAAAAGTATTGGCAAAATCCCTTGAAGGATGGGAGGAAAAATATGAAACTTTTAAACTTTACTACTGGGAGAACCCCAGATCCTGTGTTAAACATTAGGGACACCAAAATTAATAAGCCAAGCCCTTGATCTCTAGGCTTGCTCTCATGAAGCTTAGCCTACTTTTAGGTATGCCTAAGTGTTACCTCTGGAGGACCACTTTTGTTGCTCAGATGTGGCCTCTCTCGCTCTAAGCCCAACTGTGCAAGTGAAACTATTGCCATCTCCCCTACATGGGACATGGCATCCTGGGGTGAAACTCTCCCTAATGGCATGGGAGATGACTCCCAGGGATGAGCCTTACCCTCACACCACGTGATCAACAATGCCATCCTGACAGAGGGGAAACAAAGTATAACAAATAAGGTATCAGTGGTTGAGAGAGTTCAAATAGAGTTGAGAGACTACTCTGGAGGTCACTCTTACTAAAGCTTCAGTTAGATATTGCTACCAATAATAACTTGCCAACCCCAACCAAAACCATTCCTGCCAATCCTAAAGAATACATAGGGTATTAGATAAGATTCTACAAAGTTTCAATGTGCTAAGGTAATTTTCCAGAACCTACAATCTCCAGATGTGTTCCTGGTCATGATAAATCCTGGAATCCAGAGAGGCCAGCCTCTCCAGAATATCAACTAGTTCCATCTCCCTATCCCATATTTCAACAGCCCCTTCCAACATGAAAATTTAGAATGAACATAACCCAAATACTCTTGAAGAGTGGAAGAAAGATCAAAAGTGATGGAGGAATTATACAGAGAAAGTAGGACAACAAATGAGTATGACTGCTGAATGATTATATTGATATTTCTCTTCATCTTCAGTGTCTTTGAGAAGCTATAAGAAAAAAAAATCATGTAAATGTAACCCATACAAAACCTTAAAACAAATTCTATGGGGGGGGGGCCAAGATGGCGGCTTAGCAAGGTGCGCGTTTTAGGTCGTCCTCCAGAACAACTACTAGATAACCAGAAACAATACAGAACAGCTCCCGGAGCCAGGATAGTGACCGAACACACAGCGCGCCCAGAACGGGAGCAGCTTAGACCGACGGCAACTCGCCGGATCTGTGAGTTCCCCAAAGCCGCGGCGGCCGGCGGCCGGCGCCCGGCGCCCCTCCCCCATAGGCGGCTCCGCGGAGAGAAAGGAAACAGTAGCAGGGACTGAATCCAACCAAGCGCCAATTGCGGCATTAATAAACAAATTCTGATTACGAAAAATAGGCCCCCAGCTCACGCAAAACCGGGCAAGTCAGAAGTCGCTTATTGGGCTAACCGGAAAAAGAGGAAAAGGGACAAAACGGGGGTTTTCGTGGTGGTTTCTACAGAGACTTGGCAGCCTCCAGATTCAGCGGCGGGACACTTCGGGCTGCAGCTGCCCCACACACAGGCAGAAACAGACTGCTCTCAGGGCTGTCTCCCACATGCGCCTTTCCCAGGGGAGGGG
>PVIY010055341.1:0-13781 GCA_004026745.1 Myrmecophaga tridactyla | reverse complement strand
GGCTAAGGAGAGGATGGAGAGTCAGTGAGGGGCCAAGCCTCCAATATGGAAGAAATTTCAGGACTGGGGCGAGGCTCAGGGATGGGGGTCAGAGAAGGGTAAGTGTGGAGGATAAACTGAAGGTCAGGCTCCAGTGGGGTTCAGAAACGGCATGAAGCCCAGGGTGGGAGGGGCTCTGAGAGGGTGTGGGTGAGAGGGTCGGATTGGCCCGTACTTGATCATACAAGAACCTGATCTCCAACGGAAGCCCTGGGGCCAGGGCTACCGACAAAATGCAGAGGAAGGAGGAACACTTTTGGATCCAGGGCTGAAGCTACTTCTCTCCCCATCCCCGCATCTTCCCTTAGCCAGTTCCCAGCAGCCCCAGGTTTGTAGCTCCTTCTACCCCGCCCTTCCTCGCTGGAGCCCCACGTCCACTGGGCGGAGAGCAGACAGGTGCCACAGCGCCACCAGCAGGTGGCCTTGGAATGACTCCTGCTGCTCTGAGTTCTGACTCTGGTTTGGCTCGGATTTGGCTTCTACCCTTGGCTTCCTCTTTCCTGCTGGGCCTGGAACTCTGTCCTGAGCCCACCCTGAAAGGCCGGGGCTTGTACTTCCTGCAAACCCCTGCCAGCTCCCATTGCCAAGAATCACAGCTTCCCCCTGAGTTCCCGGTTGCTGGCTGACCCTGCTTGCATTTGCCTCTTCAGTAACCCCCGGGTGTGGATACCTCTCCTTTTCAACCCCCACCTTCAAGCCGTCCCAACCCACCACCCAACCAACCACCCATCAGCTACTAAAGATAAGCCAGGAACCCCCAGCTCTATTTGCCTCCTTGATAAAGTAGAGCCCTCCTTCCCTCCACTTCTTTCCATTCCACCCACATCCATATACCCTGACTCCATCTTTTGCTATTGGCCCACCAGTGTCTGCTGGACATGGCAGGCACCTCTTTCCCCTGGCCTTGACCTTCAGTGCTTTGACCGTCAGCCCTAGATTCCTTCCACCTTTGGCCACCTCAAGGAGGACTCGTCCTCAGGATCCATAATCTGAAGATGGACAGATTTCTGCCAGGAAAGCATGGTGGTCGGGACAAGAGAAGATATTTCCCTTCCCCTTATATAAATGTCAACTTAAAATCTTCCTTGAGTATCCTGTCCCCACCAGAATTTTATATCTCAGCTCTTTGTTTCTTTCACCAAGGTACAATAATCATCTTTTCAGTTCCCTTGGAACCAAAAGCTGCATTAGCTTCTTGTGCAACCAGTGTCTGGGACAAAGGCACCATCCTTCAGATGTCAGTTGAATGGCTGGAGGAGGAATGGTTAGAAGCATTCCTAACCATTCCCGACACCCCCACTTAATGGGTATCATTTAACAGCTCTAGGCCTCACTTTTCTCATCAGTAAAATGGGATAATGCCACCTTCCTCCTGGGGCTCTATGAGAACTGAAAGCAATAATACACATTAATATTTGGCACTGCGCCTGGCGTATGGTAGGCTCCCAATAAATGGTACTTATTGTTATTTTTATTTTCTATCACTACTGCAACAACCACTAGTGTTTCTATTCCTCAAACCACTTGGTTCCAGCAACCTCCACCCCCCGCTCCTTTGAGGTTTTTGGCCTTGGGCTACCTGCTTACATCCTTTCCGGGCTTCAAAGTCAAAGCAAAATGTTGGCAGACACTGCGCCTTCCCTCTGATCCCACAGGGTCCCTGCCTATCTGTGGGCAGGGCTGGAGAAGGCCAGGCTGCCTCCCCTCATGGGGGCCCTCTTTCCCCACCTGCCGGCCACTGAACTTGTCTCCCCAGTCTCTAACGGGCAGTCCAGGGCCAGCCCCGGGGGAGCAGCATGGAGAGGGGCCCCGGGGCCTGCTCACCGGGAGAGGCCGCAGCTCTGCTGATGAAGGGCCTTTATCGACCTGCCTCTGCGGACGTGGGCCGCATCATTCACAGGCCCCGGGACGGAAGCCCATTCATCTGGGGCACGGAACGCCAGCGGGGCTGGGATTTCTCATTCTAGGGCGACACGGAGTTCACATCAGGAAATATTAGTCTGATGAGTTCCCTGCAAGTGGAGGAACTGTCAGGCATTAATCACAGGCTGAGGGGGAAGGCAGTGCTGGGCCCTTGGTCCAATCCCCCAGGGTCTCATCCTTTCTGGGAACTTCAGAACCTCACCGGGCCTGAAGACAAGAATGGAAATTACCCTTGAAATACCTCAGTTCTGCTCTCTGTCACTCTCTGAAGGCTTTCTGCCTGCAGCTAGTACCCTTTGTGAGAACTTGGGCAAGCGGCTTCACCTCCCTGAGCCTCAGTTTCTTTGTCTGTAAAATGGGATTGGGAGCACCTCTGTCGCCAGGCTATTGTGATGTCAGAATGAGATCACGCATGCCAGCTGCCAGCTGCCCGACCCCGTGCTGGGCATGCAGTAGGTGCGCCATAAAGGCTGGTTCCGGCTCCCTTCCCCTTGCCTCTTCTCTACTGGACTACGCAACACAGGATGGCAGCATCTGGTTTATTTCTTATCTCCACCAGGCCTATGAAACAGTGGGCAAGTGAGTGAATGAATGAATGAACCTCAGCCTCTTGGCTGAATGCAGGTTGCAAGCAGTGTTCTTTGAGCAGAAAATGGGGAGGTGGGGTCTAGTGTCAGTCTCTGACATTCCGTAAAATGTCTTTCTCCCTTTCCTTGCCCTGGACCCACTCTGTACTCTTGTATTGAAGAACTAGCCATGTGCTGCACAGAATGGCAAGGGACAACATGTCAAAACAGATTGCATAACTCCTCTGCTTAAAGCCCATCTGTGGCTCCCAGTGTCCTTAGATTAAAGCTCCAAATCTTGGGGCCTCATGGTTTGGGCACTACCTGCTTCTCAACCCCCCCCCCCCCCCCCCCACTCACCTCTTCACTCTCTCTTCCAGCCAGTCTGGGTTTCTCTAAAACCTTGATCACACTACGGAGTCCCCTGCCTCAGCCCCCTATTCGTGCTGTTACTTGTTCAGAGCTGTCTTTGGATTCCTGAACAAACCACATCCTCTCTGGCTTCCAGGCTTTTGGACATATTGTAGGTATCCCCCTTTGGAACTGCTCCTCACTTTCTGAGCCCAATGAGGTATCACCCAAAGGCTCCATGTGTACGGGAGGCTGCTGAGCAGAAGGCCATGTAGATTTCCTCGGGGCTTCCCACCTGGGTGCCTGGGGTGATGGGGATGTCCAGTCCACTGAAGAGGCCATGGGCTCAGAGTTAGAGTCCTACACGGGCTGGGCAGGTAGCCGTGGGCAGCCTGGGTGACACCAGCTGCTGGGCTCTGGGGTTGGACTGTCATCCAGGGCCTGGTACCTAATATATCTTGGGCACTCCAGGAACCGGCAGAGCCCACCTGGGGGACAGGTGCAGCTCTGCCTCTCTCCTGGTGGCCATAGTCCTCTCTAGATCCCAGCCTCTGCTGGCTCTAGCTGTCTGTGGGCAGAGTGTGTGCCAGTTTGCCTTGGCTTACTAAGGACCGCTACCACTTGGCCCGCTCTCATCGCAAGGGTCACCCTCCCTCCCCACCTGGAGAGACACCTCAGGAGCCTGGGGGCTTTCCCTGCTGTTCATCTCTTTAGTGTCTGGCTACAAGAGGCCTTTGGTATTGAGACACTGCCCCTGGAGGCAGGGTGACCGCAGGGGTGAGCGTGGCTGGAGCAGAGGGGCCGAGCCAGGCATGTTTTACAGCTCTGCCCAGACAGCTAATGGCCTCAGTGACATTGCTGCGGCCTCAGGACAGTCGTAAATCAGAAAGTGACTGCCCAGCCATCTCCGCCCCCACCCAGACCATCTGTCCTGAGAGGGGAGGTGCTCCCAAGGGATTTGGGGCCCTCCTGGCCACAGGCTACGGAGTGGCTCGGTGCTGGGCTTGGCAAGGGAGTGAAAACCTATGTCAGGCAGTGGTGAAGTATGTGTGGGGGCAGGGGCAGTGCGTGTGCACGTGCATGTGTGTGCGTGTAGGTATTCATTCATGCCCATGCACACAAGTGTCTGTAACTTTGTGTGTGTCTGTGTAAGCATGTCTGTTTGTGCCTGGGTGTATGTTGCCTGTGTGTGTGAATGTTTGTAAGTATCTGAATTAGTGGTTGCCTGTCTAAATTGTGGTGTGTTAATGTATGAATGTAGCTGTGTGTGTGTGTGTGTGTATGTGCCGTGTGTGTTTGTGTGTCTGTGAGAACTCTATAATTGTGTGTCTGTCTGTTCATGGATGTGTCTGTGTGATTCTATTTCTCCACATGAATCTCTGTAAGCTTTACACGTGCGTCAGTACACCTGTGTGTGTCACTGTGTGTTGGTGTGGTAAGAACATCCACGTATATGTGTCCACATCAGTGAACGTCTATATCCTTTTATTCAATAAACATTTATTATGTACTGTGTATGTGCTAGACTTTGTCCTGGAGGGTTAGGATGTGGCATTGAACATGCAATGTCTCTGCTTTGTGGGCATGTTGCATTCCAGCAGGGGAGACCGATAACAAACAAGAAGAAAATTAACTGGGTAAAGAGATAGAGTTTGGTTTGATCGGGTACGAATGGGGAAGCTCTTAAAGTACAAATGGGCAGAGAAGGCTACTCGGTGGACGGGACACTTAGCAGAAGTGTGAAAAAGAAAGCCATGTGAAAATCTGGGGAAAGAGCTCCAGGCAGAGGGAACAGACTGTGTAAAGGCCCTGAGGCTGAGACGAGCAAACAGGCCCAAGAGGCTGGAGTGCAGGGAGTAGTGGGCAAGGGGGAACAAGTGAGGATGAATGGACAGCTGGGGCCTTAGAGGCCTCAGAAAGGAATTTAGGTTTTATTTTAGGTGTCAAGGGGAAGTACATAGAGAGCTTTAAGCAAGAGAATGAAAAGCTCTGATTTAAATCTGTTTAAGATCATGTTGGCAGCTCTGTGAGAACAGACTTTAGGGAACAGAAGGAGCTGGGGACCGGTGAGGGGTGCGGGACGGAAGGATGGTGGTTAGGACTAACCCGGGAGCCGTGGAGGTGGAAACAACGACTAGAGGCAGGACCCACCTTCTTCAAAACTTTTCTTTGTAAAATTTCAAACCTACAGAGAAGTTGAAAGAAATTAATACATGCTGGTCACCAGTTGGGAAACTTTTGGAATGCTTTTCTTCTTCCTTTCCTCCCAATCCGAGAATTAGTTGCAGGCATATGTTCTTCAGCATTTATTTTGTAAGAGTAAGGAAATTGTCCTACATAATCACAATACCATCATCACACTCAAGAGATTTAACGTTGACATAATTATTTATATAAGTATCTGACATACAGCCCATATTTAAATTTTACCAATTATTATAATTCTTTTTGTGCCAGAAAGTAAGGATGTCTTCAAAGACTGGTGGAGAGATGTCAAAAGGACATAGGAGAGGTTTGAAGGGGAAAAAGAATGACAATAAGGTATTGTAGAGTATTGAATTAAAAAAGGACGCATGAATGCATAGAAATACTCAAAGAAGGAACAGGAAGGAAAGTTCTTTACAGAAGAATGCTAGCTAATAAATGTAGAAGAAATAATGAAATTAGAAAAATCATCATTGTACAATCAACAATATAATAATTCATTCAAATAAGACCCCCTCATGGATGCTAAAACCATTGGATGAAATGTTGGGGACACAGAATTTTCACACAATTTCAAAGTATAATCCAACGGATTTCCATTTAAAATAGAAAAAGCTTTCTTCAAAAAGGTGGGATCTGGCCGACACAACCGTTCTAGTTTCCTGACTGCTGTGATAAATACCACTCAGTGGGTTAGTTTAAACAGTGACAATTTATTGTCTGATGGGTTCAGGATCTGGGAGCCTTGCTTCCTTCTGGAGTTGGTGGCGTCTTGGTGAGTTGGTGATCCCTCTCCTTCCTCTTCCACTATCTTCTGGCATCTACTTTTCCTCTTTCTAAGGCCCCAGTAATAGGGTTAAGATCAATCCTGAATCAGTTGGCCACACCTTAAGGAAAAATAACACCTTCCAAAATTCCCATTTACAGTGGGTTCACACCCACAGGGACGGGAGATTAAGGTCATGACACACAAACACACTCACACACACACCCTCCTGGGGTGCAGAATTCAACCTACCACACAGTCTTAACCAAGGGGTCAAACCAGCATCACCAGTAGTGGGAAACAGGACAGGGTGTGGACATGGACTACAGGAGCAGCTCTTGGATTAAATGTGGGATTGAGGAAAGGAAGAAGAATCAGAACCAAGTCCCAGATTTGGCACTTGATCAAAATTTTTACATGGCAGTGTCATTTACTGAGAAGGAAAACATGAGGTCAAGAGTCCTTTGGAGGAAAATGGATCAAGCCATCCATGTTGGCTCTGGCCAGTTTGAAATGCCCACACAAGCATATCTGTTGAACATGCAGGTTGATATGTGAACCTGTAGCCCCTGACAGTTTAGGAGTAGATACGGAAATTCAGGCATCCTCAGTGTAGAGTAGCCATGCGACTGGATGACACCATCTAGGGAGCGAATGCGGATTCAGGCAGGAAGACCTGGGCTGAGGCTGCAGCATCCAGTAAGAGAAGGAAGAGCCAGCCCAGGAGACTGAGAAGAAATCCCAGAAATGCTGGAGTCCAACCAAGGGAAAGCCCCTGAGGCCAAGTGAAGAAAGTATTTAGAGAGAGGAGAGAGTGATCAGCCGTGTCAAAAGATATGGAAAATGTCAAATAAAATGAGGATGAGAATTGACTATTGGACTCCACTAGAGAGAAGTTGTTGGAGCCTTTGGCAGGAGGAGAGGCTCCATGGAGTGGGGGAGAGGAAAGCCTGACTGAGGAGGCTATGAAGAGAATGGACAGGATGTCAACCAATCCACCCATCTCAAGGGGTTTTGCCAAAGAGAGTAGAAAAACACAGAGGTGGACAGAAGGGTGCATCTAACAAAGAAAAAAATAAATCTCTCTTTTAAAATATGAACACTATCAGGTTTGCATGCTAATGGAAATGATCCGGGGGAGGGAGAAAATGATGATGGAGGAAAGTAAGGAGAGACTTGCTGGAGCCATGTTCCTTTTAATAATTTTATTGACAAAACTTCACACACATACAGTCCATGAATGGTGTACAATCAGTGGCTCACAGTATCATTACTAGTCATGTATTCATCACCATGATCTTTTTAGAAAATTTGCATCACTCCTGAAAAGAACTTAAAAAAAAAGTAAAAAGAAAATATCCCATACCGTTTACCCCTCCCTCTCACTGACCACTAGTATTTCAATCTACCCAATTTATTTACCCCTTATCCCACCTATTATTTATTTTGTATCCTTTTTTTTTTTGGCATGGGTAGGCTCCAGGAATTTTTATTATATTTTTAAAATCATGTGTCCATACCCTGGATAAAAGGAGCATCAGACACAAGGTTTTCACAATCACACAGTCACACTGTAAAAGTTATACAGTTATACAGTCATCTTGAAGAATCAAGGCTACTAGAACACAGCTCCACAGTTTCAGGTACTTCCCTCCAGTCACTCCAATATACCATAAACTAAAAAGGAATATCTACATAATGCATAAGAATAACCTCCAGGTTAACCTCTCAATTCTGTTTGAAATCTTTTAGCCATTGAAAGTTTATTTTGTCTCATTTCTCTCTTTTCCCTTTTGGTCAAGAAGGCTTTCTCATTCCCATGAGGCCGTGCCTGGTAAATCCTGGGAGTCCTGTCCCACATTGCCAGGGAAATTTACACCCCTGGGAGTCATGTCCCATGTAGAGGCAGGGCAGTGAATTTACCTGCCAAGTTGGTTTAGAGAGAGAGGCCACATCTAAGCAACAAAAGAAGTTCTCTGGGGGTGACTCAGGCATAATTTTAAGCCTTAGCTTCTCCTTTGCAGGAATAAGTTTCACGGGGGCGAGCCCCAAGATTGAGGACTCAGCCTATTGACTTGATTGTCCCCACTGCTTCTGAGAATATTAGGAATTTCCCAGATGAGGAAGTTTAATATTTCTTCATTTCTCCCCTGTCCCACAAATGGACTTTGCAAATACTATTTTATTATCTGTCCAAATTACTCTGGGATATATCAGGGCATCACACTAACCTGGACAAACCAACAAGATCTCATGCCCTATTCAAGATTCCATGTACTTATGGTGTTCAACTAAACTTACTACACAAGTTAAATTAGGTAATATGCTACCCAAAATAAAAATTTTGGACCAAATAAACATCTCTGCCTTTGGTCTCACACAGAAGTTGAAGTTTTAAAATATGGATGATGTCATCCTTTACCCTGTATTCTGATCTACCCCTGTCCTATCCATATCAACCTCATTCATACTTCTAGTCAAAGTCTGATCACTTTTCCAACTTTTTAAATAGTTCTTGAATGGGGTAGGGCTGACTTTCATAGCCTCAGAGCCCTAACTCTGAGTCTCACGTGTCACAGAAATACCCGAAGTTTCTGGGAACAACCAGGTTATACGCAACCAGTACAGTTTTAGCATTAGAAATAACAGTGAATATATGTGACTGCTGTAAGAGCTTACAATCTAGGACCCTTTACAGTAGGCCCCAATCTGAGAAACCATGCTCTTGACTTCAGTTCACCAGGTTTTTATATTATAGTTAGTCCATATGAGTTCGGCATGATGATATTTGTCTTCTTGTTTCTGACATTTTAGTCAACATACAGTCCTTAAGGTTCATTCACACAGTTGCATGCCTCACAGTGGAGTCATGATCTTGAATGGGGAACAAAGGATGTGGCTCCAGGCAGAAGGAGCTGGATGTAAATAGGGGCTGTAGCCATCTTAATAGGAGGGAAATCCATAAGTGAGTGTCACAAGGCTTTTGTGGCTATCTGTGTGGACCATGTGTGTATGTCCATGTGTCTCTGTTAGCCTGTGTGTGTATATCTGTGTCTCTGGGTCCTGTGTGAGTGCATGCACGCATTTGCGTTCCAGGCCCCAAAGTCACTATTGCCACCATAACCCCACCTCTCCTCTGTGGGATTGGCCACACTCGGCCCATGCCTACCCTCCTCGTGCCTTGTCTCTACATAGTAGAGTGGACTCCATCTTTTATCTCTTCCCCCAGACTCTTTCCCTGGAAATCTTGATTTTGCATCTCTTTGGACCACCCCAAATGACCAAAGGTGACATCTTCCCCACCACCCACATCCCATCTTTCTGCTTCAAACCCCAGGGATACCCACTAGATTCATTTCGGTCTGAAGGGCAGTGTCAGTCCACTCAACTCTGGAGTCCTTTGGAAACTGTTCTTCCCTCCCCCCAACACCCTGGGAAAGTAATTTTGGAAAGGCACAGTTTCCAAGTGGGACAGTAGCTATCAGGAGCCAGTATTGTGCACTCGTGTACACACACACACACATGCACGCACATACCTGGTGTGAACTCCACTGAGACAAAGGAATACACTGTTCTATAAAAGCCAGAAGGAACCCACTCTGTCTGTAAATGGTCAGAGAAGGCTTCTTGGAGGAGGTGATATTTGAATTGGTTTAAAAGCATTTCTTTCTTGGTAGAAGGAAGCAAGACATTGGTGTTCTGGGAAAACAGCAAGGAATTTTGTTTTGCTGGAAGATACTATTTTAGAGGAAAAAGTGCTGAAAATGAGACACCAGCTTGTAAACGATGTTAGCACATTTCGACTCTATTCCAAAGACAGTAAGACAAAGGAGTGATGTGATCATACAGTCCTTTTAGAAAGATCACTCTAGAGTGGAGAAGCAATAGGAGGTGGGTTACAACTGAAAGACGAGTTTGGAGGCTGTTGGGTCTAGATGAGAGAAGAGGGGGTTCAAATGAAGACTTCTCTGGTGGTGGACTTGAGAGAATGGCCTGAGAGATGTTTAGGAGGTAGGACTTGCAGAACTTGGTGGACATCAGATGTGGTGGGAGATGGATGGAGGAGTCAGGAATGACTCTGTGGTCCTTGCTTGAAGGACTGGACGGTGTTGTCATCCACAGAGCTGGGGAGAACTAGAGGAGGAACAAGTTTAGGTGGTGGGAGTGACGGGAGACCCCAAGTTCAGTGCTGGATGTGTCAAGTTTCAGGTGGAGCCTATGGACCATTAAGCGGAGCTGCTTATTATCTATGTCAGTGATTCTCAAAATGTGATCCCTGGACCAGCAGCAGGACCACCACTTATGGAAGTTGTTATAAATGCAAAATCTTGGGCCACACTCCAAACTTACTCAATCAGAAACTCTGGAAGAGGGGTCCAGCAAGCTGTTTTAATAAGTCATCCAGATAATTATGAGGCACACAAATTTGAGAAACACTGGTGTAGGTAGTAATTAAAGCCATGAGAACAGATGAGGGAAAAGGGCCATTGAGGATCCTGAGAAATCGATAAAGGAGATGGAAATGCGGTCAGAGAGGTAGGGAAAAAAACACAGGGTCTGGACAATGGGAAACAGAGAGAGTCAAAGGGTGCCAGATGCTGCTGAGACATCCAGTCACCTAAGCTAGTATGGGGGCAAAAGTGGGCAAAAGTTTTGCAGAGAATGGTTGTCCACTGCTGCTCTCCCCTCTAATCCAGACCAGCCACTCCTACAGTTATGTGGCTGCAGGCTTTTAGGGCTAAGAACTCTCTGGACCACCATCATTGGCCTATCCAAGGGTCAAGTTTATGAGACAAATCATCCATGGTGTATACAAGAATATTCAAACCACTGGAAGGATAGAGTCCCCTCATCTAGCTGGGCTGGGGGTCCTGCTGCTAGCACTGGCTGTTCCAGGATATGGAAGAAAAACCTCGTGGTCTTAGGTGCTGGGGTGCTTGAGGGGGCTCCTCCTTTATGGACATTTTGTGCTGACAGGAGCTAATTCCCCCAAAATGAGCAAGGTTGGAGTTCCCAGACCCAGGACCTCCTGTGACAGCACCCCAGGTACCTGTGTCCGTGTTATAGGGGTATGGTGGGCTGGGGTGGGGTGGAGTCTTTCCCTAATATCCCCACAACCAATACTGACACCCTGGAATACATCCTCCTATACCCTTCTACATCCCATGTACATATGCACATGGGTGTTGCTGATCATTGTCTGTTTGCAAAATGGATCATTTACATATATTTCTTGATTTTCTCAATTAGCAACGCATTGTTAACAGAGAACAGGAATCTATTCTTTTTAATGGCTGCATCTTGTCCCATGGAATAAACATGTCACGATTTAAATACTCTCCTATTGACAGACTGTTTCTAGCTCCTCGGCCACTGCAAATATTGCTGCACTACACACCTTATAGAATTCTGTTGGATTAAAGTTAATTTTTCATATTGCTTTCCAATTTCCATTTTTACTTGCTATGTATGAAAATAGACTTTTATTTTCATTCCCGTCAGCACTAAGTGTTAACATTCTTCTGAATTTTTACCGATCTGATGAGTGAAAAGTGATACTTCATTGTTACTTTAATTTGCATTTTCCTGAGTAATAGGATATTGAGCCATATGTTTATTGGTCATTTGGGTTTACTCTGAGTCTATTCATATCCCAGGAACATTTTTCTATTGGATTCTTTGTCTTTTTCTGAACAATTTATAAGGGCTACAAAGTAGCTGTATCATAAACATTGCAAATACATTTTTCCAAACTTAGTTTGTCTTTTAACTTAATGAGAATCTTTAACCATCGAAAAATTTTGAGTTTTATGCACCCAGAGAGTTCTACTTCTGATAATGTCCTGTAAAACACAAACACTCCCACGGATAACACCTATAAACTCCGGACAAAATATTTAAAAGGCTATGTGAAGGCAATGAAAGTGACCCAGATGTTGGAATTAGCAGATAAGAATTTTAAAGCAGCGGTTATAGCTATGTTCAAGGATGTACAGGAAAGTATGTTTAGTAATGAATGACTAAATAGAAAACCTCGCAGGGAAATATACTATAAAAATAAGCAAAAAAGAATTCTATAACCAAATAATACAATATCTGAAACAAAAATTTAATTAAATGAGTTTAAAATTTAGGTAGTCAAATGACTATTTTTTCCTTTACAGATTCTAGGTTTCCTATCACAGGTAAAAATGCCTCTCCAATTCTCAGGTTACACATTATAAATTATACACAATTTATCCTAATGTTTTTATTTTATATTTACATTTGTCTTAATAATCCATCTGGGATTTTTTTATATGGTGTGAAGTAAGGATACAAGTTCATTTTCTCACAGATTGATAGTTGTTTTTGTGCCTCATTACAGCTTTCTTTTAACACGGAGGTGAAATACCACCTTTATTATGTGTTAAATTCATATAGATATATTATTTATCATTTTTTTATTTTTTGCATGGGCAGGCACCAGGAATCGAACCTGGGTCTCTGGCATGGCAGGTGAGAACTCTGCCTGCTGAGCCAGCATGGCCCACCCTCATATAGATATAGATACAGAAATAGATATATGCTTGGATGTATTTCTAAACTGTTTATTCTATTACAAAGTTCTCTGGCAAATCAGTAATCCTATGCCAATACTGTATTTTGGATTCTAGTGACTTTACCATATGTTTTAATATCTGTAAGGTAAGACAAGGCCCTCCCTTCCTTCAAATATATTTTTGGCTATTCTTAGACATTTATTCTTCCACATGAATTTTAAAATCAATTCACCTGATTAAAAATTGTCGTATATTTTGAATTGCATTAAATGTATACATTACTGTCAGGGGAATTTATATTTTTATATTAAGATTTTTCATCAAAGAACATGGTATAATTTTCTATTTCTTCATATTATGTTTTTAGCTCATCAATAAATTTTCATAATTCAATGGTTAGAGAGGTTGATAAGAGATTATTTATTTCCTACATTTCTGTATCATTTGAATAATAATAATAAGCACATATTTCTGTAATAATTTAAAATAATTCTTCACTCATTACAAGTAATATATGCCTTAGGATGACTGGTGGTTTCAAATTTCATTACACTATAAATACTGTTTGTATGTCTGAAATATTTTCTCTTAAAAAAGAGAAAAAGAATAGTACATAGATGTCAAACTTTTTAGACAGTACATGTGGTAGTTTGGAAGTATATATACCCCAGAAAATCATGTTAAAGCTAATCCATTTCTGTGGGGGGAAATGTACTGTAAGTAGGACCTTTTGGTGAGGTTACTTCAGTTAAAGTGTGGCCCAAGGCAGGGGTCTTAACCAAAGAGTCCTCTAGTAGAGAAGGAAAGTCAGACAAGGGAAAAGAAAGGGAGGCAAGAAGCCAAAAGCACTGAGACCCAGAAGAGAAGGGAGAGACCAGCAGATGCTGCCATGTGTCAGAGGAGGCCAGGACACTGGGCTTCAGGAAGAAAGCATTATCTTGATGATGTCTAGATCTGGATATTTTCACAGCCTCAAAACCATAAGCTTCACACATCTTCTGATGCCCATCGCCCATGAAGGTACTTCCCAAGAGCCATGACCTATTTTGAATGTTCACACGCCTGACCACGCCAGCAGAGGCTGGAATGAGTTATCCACATGTTCTTCTAGCAACACACAGTCATGTGCCAATTGCCAACTGAAGAACCTGCTTGGCTTCTAGACCTTAGTTCCTGGACCACGTAGAGCATTTTTATATAAAGTCTACTTCTTGTGGAAACATATTAATATTCATTTTGTTTGCCAGAATGATTCATTTAGCAGACAGGCCTGGAGCATGCATGGCACAGCAACCCTCCAGACATGGAACCCCCTCAAGTATAGCACCCCCTCCAGGCACGGCACCCCCGCCAGGCACGGCACCCCCTCCAGTATGGCACCCCCTCCAG
>PVIY010055340.1:0-13791 GCA_004026745.1 Myrmecophaga tridactyla | reverse complement strand
CTTTTGACTTCCTATCTTTTAGAATAATACAACTACAGACAGAAGTACAGTGCTTTCAGTGAATTCTGTGAGTTGCCCTAGCAAATTATCAAACCTGAAGCTATGGTGGCAACTCCTAAATTTGTAGCCATCTGGTCAGAAGTGGGGGTGGCCTGGCCCCCGAATTGTGACTGGTACCTGAAAGGCAATCTTGCAGCAGAGCCTTCCTAACTCTGGGTAGCTGGCATCAGAAATGAATTGAATTATTGCAGGCTTTGTAGTTGCTGATTGAGCTTTTGTACCCACAGAGCTGGTATCAGAAGCTGTGTAGAAGTTGTTGATTGAAGGTTAAGCAGCCTTAATAATACGATTTTCAGAATTTTAAGAAACTGATGAAACATATCAGGGCTATGGACATTATAAGTATGGCTTTGAGGTAGTTATAGCGTTATGCAGATTACAACATTATATAGGCCTCTGAAAAGGCACTGGTACCAGGTCTGTCTCCATAGATGATAAAGGAGAATGACCACTATCCCTGTGGCAAAAACGACACAAAATCACCAGGTGTTTTTGTGACCCACAAAATTCACCCCTTCCTATTTTCACATCACTCTGATACCTAACTGGGCTCACTTCACTTGTGTGTGTGAGCGTGTGTGTGTGTGTGTGTGTTAAAGTGTTATGGCAGGGAGTATATGGACATGACACCATATTCCTACAGAGTAATTAGCCCTTCACTCAGATCCCTGGGGTTACATTTCATTCATTTAAAACCAGAATCTGAGGCATTTATATTTCAGAAAGGAGGAGAGGAGAGGGGAAGGAAGGAGAAAAGAGGGGTGAGCTTCCCAGTGACTCGTCTGATATGATGGGATATGGTGTTTAGACAATGGATGGTAGCAACCCTCTGTGTGTAAGATCTTGAGTTGTTTCCTAGAATTGTAAATGGCGAGGACAGAAGCTTGTGTTTGTGAACACCAAGAATGTGCCAGCACCGTGCTACTGATCTGCCTACTCCAGCCCACTGAATGTTACTTTCACACTTTGATGCCCAGCCAGTGCTAAAATATGAATAAAATCAATAATACAAAATAAAATAATAAAATAAAACAAAGAGGCCTTTGCAGGCCACTTGCACGATGAACTTTGTGTCAGCTCTTCTCTCTGCCCAGAAGGCCCTTCTCCCTGCCACAGGTACCTTCTTACGTCACGTCATCACTGCTCAAGAAATCTTCCTGACCACCCTTTGTCACATTCTTTTCTCTTCCTATCCTGCTTTATGTTTCTTCATAGCATTATCACAGTCTTCGATTATATGGTGTATGTTTATCTGTGAACTTCAGAAGGGCAGGCCTTGGTCTGTGTGATCAGCCCCTATATCCCTAATAACCTGATTATTACTGGCTGAACAGTAAATTCTAAAAATCTCTACTTTAAGAAATATGCCTAACTCTCAAAATACTAAGAATTCTGTCCCCCACTTTTAGAAAACACTGTTTCCCAAATCCCTTGGACCAATGAATGTTGCCCAGCAAGCAAAGAAATGGCCAAAGGGCTACTGTTGTGTGTCCCCTGCAATGCCTGGAGAGCGTCCTGCTGCCCTCCATCAACTGGGGCACTGGGCAGAGGCCCCAGACCACACACCGCATCTCATTTCCCTCCTATGGATTCTTCACAACTGGGACCCCACTATTTCTCCTTTCCAAATGGACTCCATGCACTTGACACTTGATCGAAAGGCCTCTGCCCTCTGCTCTATAATAAATAACTGATGACCTAATCTGAGGTAATGGGGACTCTGATCAAGGCTAATGAAGACATGGTGGCCGAAACACTGTTTGCAATGCACAGTGCCATTAGGGAAGATTAATCACCTTTTAACCAACACTTCTGTGTTCTGGCTCCAAGCAGCTGGAGTGGAGAGAGAAGCATCCATCACCTCATCCAAGCAACACCAAATGCACTGCAGGCAATCCATCAGGGAGTCACTGACCAACAGCAGCAGGGGAGTGTGGCAGACAATACTGCAAGGATGTACAGGTAAATATGGAGACAAACATCCTTGGGGTGGGACAGAATGTACAGAGTGTTTGGAAGGTTGTGGAGCAATGGCTCCTGCAGTTAGGCGTGTGCTCCCACAACTATGGCACAAGGAATATTACTTCTGACCTATAGAAGGACAGTCCCCCAACCCTTTTTTTATACCTTTCTATAGTATTTGTATATAAACTCTTTGAAAGCAGAAGTAAGACTTATATCAGCTGTCCTTTCAGAAGTGAACACTACAGAACTTAACACCTAAAAGGGATCAGTAAGTGAAGCATCCAGAAATGTTTATTAAATTCCTATTTGCAAATGGTACAATGCACTAGCTCAAGCTGGTAATACTGATTCCTTCCTTTCAAAACATTGCAGTAAACACGAAAAAGAATGGTATGGTGGTATGGCAGCATCTACTGACCTACTTTCAAATCTCCAGAAAATATATAAAAGGATTGTTTACCCAGAATATGCAGAAACTGACCTATATACTGGGTTCATAGTATTTCTGGCATTCAGATTCCCTAATTCCAAAAAAGCAACCTAAAAAAGAAAAAGAAAAGCCAACAACAACTTCATTTAACACACACACACACACACACACACACACACACACACACTGTTGTAATTCAAGGTCTTAAAAAGCTGTTGCCTCCCAAGCCCACAGAGAACCCAGGACAACTGCAGGTCATGCACTGCCACTGAGCCTTGAAACACCCATTCCTACAGCACAAACTGAACTGATGTTGCTGACCTTTTCAGCTGGGCAGATGATGTCATCATTAAGTAACTCATTCTTTATTCATTACATCAGTGTGGATTCAAACAATGAGATGACCACGTTTAAAATAAAGACCTGTGTAAGAGTTCTACTCTAATTATTCACATAACCTTGCATTTACGGATTAATGTCACATTCTATGGTGCTTATCATATTCAATCTAGTATTAGAGAAAATTGTGCACCCCCAGTGCTCTCCACCAGATAGTAAGCTCTTGAAGCCTGGACTGAATCATACTCACCCATACATCCCCTGAAGTGCCTGGCCCTATCCAAGTGAATGGAAAGCACTTAATAAATTTCAGCAGAATTGGAGTTTTTGAAGAGACCATACATCCACAGAAGAAAAATGAAATTAATTTAATTGAAGCTTATTAAAATGTACTTTCCACTCCCCCTCCACTAAACAGGAAAATCAAGCCAGGATGAGCTGTAGAGCATCTTCAGTATGAAAAGTAAAGACTATTGTTATCAGCCTCTAACTGCAACAGGGTGAAATGGGGTGGCATGGCGTTTAGGGTCAGGAAGACCTGAATTCACAATCCCAAAGCCCCTTAACAAGGTGGGTGACCTTGCAAATTCCCTAACAGCTCTGACTCTCAGTTTGCCCAGCTTTCAGCTTACAGTGTGGGTGTAAGGATTGTAAATCAGATGACATATGACCAAGTACTCAGTATAAACCCTGGATCATAGTAAGCAAAGATGTCTATAAATGTTACCAACTGCTTCCTTAGCCAAATTAAGCTCTGATCTGAGGCTCAACTTTACACTATTAAGTAGCACCAAGTAAAGATTACATACCTAATTTTGGAAACACAAATATTTAAAATTATAGATGCTAACACCCTAGATTTAAGAGGAAGTTAAAAATATTCACCATTATATTTAGATGAGTTATGACTTGAAGATGTAGAGGTAGGTGTGTGGGTGTGTGTATGTGTGCATGCATGTATGTTTGTGTGATGTGTACGACACGTGCATAGGCAGAGTACATTTTTTCAAAGAGAGTTTGGGTCATTGAGGTGTTCACTCAGAAAAGTTTGCAATAAAGATAAGGTGGTAAACAAAAAACTCATCTTCTCCATTTAGGGGTTGTTTCTATGGAGATGCCCTTGTGTACTAAAATGGAGTAAATGGTTTACTTCACCCTAGAGCAAAATGAATAAACTTGATTTTAAAATGTTCTTGGATCACTTCCCTCTCTATTCTACCTATCTCAAACCTTTGTACCTCTCCTCAAACTCACCAGGCACATCCTCAATCTCAGTAGAAAACTCTGCCTTGAATTTCTTAGGAAACTTGAAGCCATCTCTAGCCTTACCTATATGCAATGCTTCCTTCTTTACTCTACATGTGGCATATGTCTTCTTTCCCACCAAGGCCAAATTGCCCACCCCTGCCTTTGCCTTCATCATTTTCCAGCACCTACAAGACCATGCTCCACCAGTTGTCATCTCTATCTTAAATTTTCAACTTCTCTTTCTTTTCCCTCTGCATAGTTGAATCTTTCCATTTAAACCATAAACTTCCCTTCTATGCATTTCATCTTCTGGTAACGACACAGACTTTTTAACAACACAGTTTTGTTTTCCCCTCACTGTTCCATGACATTGCTCTTGCTTTCTTACAAAAGTGGCTTCCCTCTTTCCAAACCTAAGGGATATACTCAGTTGTTGCTTTCCAGACCTCTCAGCTGCATTTGACACTGTGATGACTCTCTTCTTCGTAAAACCCTACTCCACTGGTCTCCGAGCCACTGGGATGTCTGAAACTTCTTTAGTTTTATTTTCCCAGGATCCATCAAGGACACCACTTCCTCCCAACCACAGGCATAGTTTTTTTCCTCACTTTAATTATTCACCAATCAAATGGCTCTTCCTCAGAGAACTCTTCTTCAACCACCTCATCTTTTATCCTGTTCATTCTTACTCTGATTCATTTTTCTTCATAGAATTTATTACTTTCATGATATGATAAATGTTTATGTATCTATGATAGACTTTCCCACAAAAAGCAAGTAAGTTTGGTGTTAGGTTACTGGAAGAGATACATAATCCCTGAGTTTATAATCTAGGTAGTGAGGTAAGATGTGTGCAAATAATAATAAGAGCAACTGCCTTTATTGAACCCTCTCTAAATGCCAGCTTTTGGAACAGGGATCTTACACATATACCTTCGTCTCACTCTCTAGACCAGGCAGCCTTTACAGAGGTGTATTATCCATGTGAGGGAACTTGATCTGAAAGGAACTGACTAGCACTAAATGACAAAGCTAGGGTTTTCACCATGTCTGTAGCCTGGATGAGTGACAGCTAACTAGTTGTAAAAGGGATTGGCAAAGAATATTTTTTTCCGCTCTGGTAGACAAGGAAAGCCTTTACTGAATAAGCGGTAAAAATCAAACTCATTCTTGAAGGATGAATATGATTTTGATAAGTGGATAACAGGTGGGAAGAGAGATACTTGATCATCAACTGTACTTTCTAAATGCCGGATCAGGAAGGCTCAGTAGCCTGAAAGTACTCTAGATATATGTCACCCTCAATGTAGGGAAAGAAAAATTTTATTCTTAAAAAGACAATTCATTATTTTTGAAACAAATAATGAGACATTAGCAAGATGCTTATTGTACTATCTTAAAAAACCTAAGATAGAAAAAAAGAAAAATAAAGTATCGGGGAAGTCAGGATAATTCTATTTAACACATACTCCTCTGTTGATTTGTTCATTCACCTTACATATATTTATTAGGGGGACTACTCTATGTAAAGAACAGTGAGATAGAAAAATGAATAAAACAGTGACCAGAAGAAGCTCACAATCCTGTAACAATAAAACAAATTAATATAAAATGGTTAGAATGATAAAAATTATCATCAGGATGCACATGAAGTCTCTAGGATATCAGAAAGTGGAGAAATTACTTCTTCTGATGTACTTTTTTTCTTATTGGTTTTGCTTTATTTTTAACTTTGCCTCATTTACCAAACCCCTTCATTATAAGAGGAGCCTGTAGTAAGGTCATCAATGGATTCCCTTCATGGTAGGACTCCTGATTGTTTTCTCAATTGCTTGTCACTGAAGCCCAGTTGTTGTGTATGATGCCAAACTAGTGTCCCTTGATTCTGAAAGGAAATGCCCACGGGCTGCTTTTCAAATGCTCCCATGCTGAGAAGGCTTAGTTTCCTATAACCTTTTCCTGCAGCCAATCATTCACTCCCCAGAGACTTCCCCTGTTAACAAATGAGAATCTCCCATGCAAACGGCGTCTGCCTCATCACATCTATGGTATATGACATCTAAGCTATCCCAACTATTGTTAAAATTAGCTTTCATAACCTTGGAGTACTGTGGCTGACCCTAGCCATGAATGGAACCTGCGCACTCCTTGTCAGGATGATTTTTCCAACTAACATCCAGACTACCTGAATGAATGCCCTAACCCCAGAGCCTGCAAGGAACCCTAGTAGAATCTGAGCCCCATGATGGAATCCAACATATACCTAGATGACTGGGAGGGAATGAGATAGAATGTGAGTGGAGGGAGGACAGGGCAGGAAGACTTCAGGGCAGGAAGACTTCCATCTAAGGAGGAGTCTCCTGAAGTAGATGGAGTTGTGAACCCAGAATCATGAGCAGGACCCTGTGCTTGTCAGGGCTAGGGAAGTTCTCACTGAAAGGATGGATGAACACAAACATCATCGTGCCTCGGATTACCTGAACTAGGGAGACAGCACTGGTCTGTTTCACAAATTCATGATTTCTCCCATGTATGGAGTCATCTGCTCTTGCCTAGGTTCCCAAGGATACACAACCCTAATCTTATAAGCCAGCTAGGAAGCTGGGGACAGAAAGTGACAGTGGTCAGACAGCCATTCAAATTAAGGATCACTGTGCTAAGTGTCAGATATATCACAATAAAAAAGACAAATGCAAAACTAACATGGAATTTGCTGTTTTTCCACAAGTTATTCTTTCTACATTTTTTACTCCAAATGGCCCAGTGCTCTGGAGTTGATTCTACACCTACTGTGTCATTTGTTCCATGGGTTTGTCTCTTTAGCCAGGCTGACTTCTACTGACCATGTCCTGTGATGACATAACAGTTCATAGACCAGGGAGCCTTGGCTGGAGCGAGGAGGGGCTTAAGGGGAAGGGATAAAAGGAATGTTATTTATTACAGAAAGTTTAAATCATTTACTCAGGGTCATTCAATTAGGCAAAGGGTGAGTTGAACTAAAATGTCCCTAACCTCCCAGATTAAATTCATTCACTCCATATACCTATAATACCTTGAATCTCTCCTTTCATAAAATTCATCACACTTGTAACTATTTCTTTAATGTCCATGTTCTCCACAAGATCATTGGCTCTATTAGATTTGACACAGTGATTATCAATTTCACTGTGTCAGTCCAGGCAACTAGCCTATTCCTGGTATAAAACAGATAGATGAAAAAACTGTTGAACTTACTTTAAATTCCTCAGTCACCCTCACTAGCTGTCTACTGAAAATGGCTTTCTGAATCTAATACTATTTCCCACACATCAAAGATGCTTTCTGAGCCTGGAACCCAAGGCAGATTTTAGAGAGCAGGGGACCTTTAAACCCAACCAAAACAGGTATGAACCAGAGGTGTGGCTAAAGATGTTCCAGGTATGTGTAATGACAATGTGACCTAGTGTGGGTTTAGAATCACAGATTTCCTCCCCACTGCACACAGATGCTTGGGCCCAGTCCTGGCCCTTCACAGCCATCTCCCTTGGCTTGTGGCTTCTGCATTAGGCAGATTCTTTATCCAGAAACAACCAAGAAAGGGCACAAGTGGGCACTGGTGAGCTGAGAAGGGGAAGGGCACTTGCTGTGGAAAATCAGCAGTAGCCAAACAGGACTGATCTTTCAGACTCTGGCCGTACACATCAGGGAGACACTTGAGAGTACCCAACAAAAGAATGGAGCAGAGGGTCAATGAGATTTTGAGGACAGAGCAGCCACCCACACTAGGGAAGTCAGAAATCCTGAGGTCAGATAGAGGACTCAAGGGAACCATGAGGAAATGAGATTCTGCTGTAGGGTATCATTGTATTTAATGTGCTTTTTCAGCTGGCATCATAGGGCAAGATTTCATCCCTTTGAATACAAGACAGGGCTTCTCCTCAAGGTTATACTTCCAAATACCAATTGTCTTGTGGTGAGCAAGAACTTGGAATAGAAACGAAGGACTTGGAAGGTGGGCCTTGGAAGGTAGAGAGGGAAGTCCTCTTCTGGGTTTTGCTTTCTTTGCTTTAGGCTCAGAAGTCTAGTCATGTTTGAGAGTCAAAAGTAGACTCATATTGAGTCCTCTAGGGACCCCATGGGTGAAGACCAAGGCCTGTGGACTCGGAGCAGCCATAATCAGTGGTCAGTGTCCCTCCCTTCCATGAACCTTCATCCATCAGAGGAGTCTTCTTCCTGCTGCAGCCTGTCTCAGCTGTAATCTGGAGAACTGAGGAGAGGATCTACTGTTCACACCCGGTCAGTGCAGCAGCAGAGGGAGGGCAGTGTTTCTTGGGAAGGCAGCATGGCAAATGAGAAGAGAGTTCTCAGCAAGCCCACATGGAGATTTGCACTTCTCTGCCAACTTGAGAGAATATGGCTCTGTTTTTAAAGACGTGCTGACCCAATGGATTTTTCACACCACACCTTAGAAAGGAACCTGTGGTTCACTAACATAGGAGAATTTCAGGTGCTGTAAACTCTTTGAGGGCAGGGATGATTTTTGTCTTGTTTCCCATTTCATCTCTTGTTCTGAACACAGTAGGTGTTATAGAGCAGAGATTTTATATATAGCTGATGAACAAACTGAGAGATGCCCTTTATATTTTGTTTTGTATAAAAGTAATGAATAAATTCATTGAAACCATTTTTCACTTTACAGATGGATTAGTCATGTCAAGGTGGTTACTTCCAGATTACCATGTGTTTGATGATTGGCACAGAGTGTTGATTTGAAAAAAATCAGTAAATTCTGTAACTACTCAATTTTTGAGGAGAAAGCAAAGTTGGTTTAATGAAGACTGATTTAGCACGTCATAGTCAATTAGGTGGCTGGCAAAATTTAATGTGAATAGAAATGCATTCAGCATTTCAAAAACAAGAACTACTTCGGAAGAAGTTAAGTAATTCCTCTGAGAGCCTTGCCTACCCACAGAAAATGAAGCAGGCTGTTGTTGGGATTTTGTTTTTGTTCTGACAGTTACTGAATGCCACCACTGTATAAGTAACTTTGGTATATATAGGATTAAGCAAAAACTGGTCTGCATTGAACGCTACCACTAGATCAAAGCAAAGCAAACCAGAGGATAGATAGGCCAAGAAGAGAATAAAGTACTTCAGGATGGTTACAATCCAAGGGGGTTTTAGCAAGCCAATATTGTATTGTGCGAGAGACATTTTTTTGTCCTCCATTAAAATAACATTTTAATTGGGAAGAATTTACAAGCAGGAATGGACATTAAAACGATTCAGGCATCCTTCTGTTTGCTTGCTATACTTTATCTTATAAAGTGAATTTCATGCAAAAAAAGCTGAAGAGTCCCTGAACTAAATCTTTACCACCATGTTCTCGCCACTCCCCAGCCCCCAACATACATACCCACCATATTTTCCCACTACTGTCAAGAGTAATAAGACAGGCAGGGAATGCAGGACTCAGATTCCAAGTAAAAAACATCACTATGAATTTCTGATTGGAAAACGCTGAAAGAAACACGCCCACTGTTCTAGTTTGCTAGCTGCTGGAATGCAGCACACCAGAGACAGATTGACTTTCAATAAAAAGGGATTTATTTAGTTAAGATATAGTTCTTCAGAGGAAAAGCACTGAGGTTCCTTCTTATGTGGGAAGGCACAGGGCAATCTCTGCTGGCCTTCTCTCCAGGCCTCTGGGTTCCAACAACTTTCCCCGGAGTGTTCCCTTTCTGCATCTCCAAAAGCCTGGGCTGAGCTGCGAGTGCCGAGATGAGGTATTCTAAGCTGCTTTGGCTGTGCTACATTGCACATTCTCATTTAAGCACTGGCCAACTAAATCAAACATCATTCATCGCAGCAGGTACGCCTCCTAGCCAACTGCAGATGTAATCAGCAATAGATGAGGTTCACATCCATTGGCTCATGTCCACAGCAATAGAACTAGGTGCCTTTACCTAGCCAAGCTGACACCTGACTCTACCATACCCACCAAAGGTGAAATAGCTGTACTCTTCTGTTCTAGTTTGCTAGCTGCCGAAATGCAATATACCAGAAACGGAATGGATTTTAACAAGGGGAATTTAATGAGTTGCTAGTTTACAGTTCTAAGGCCAAGAAAATGTCCCAATTAAAACAAGTCTATAGAAGTGACCAATCAAGGGCATTCAGGGAAAGATACCTTGGTTCAAGAAGGACGATGAAGTTCAGGGTTTCTCTCTCGAGTGAGAAGGCACATGGCGAACACAGCCAGGGCCTCCCTCTCAGCTGGAAGGGCACATGGCGAAGACGGCGCCATCCGCTAGCCTACTCCCCCGGCCCCCTGTCTCATGAAGCTCCCCGGGAGGCACCTTCCTTCCTCATCTCCAGAGGCCACTGGCCGGTGAACTCTGCTTCTCGTGGCTATGTCATTCTCCTCTGCTCTCTCTGAATCTCTTTCTCCAAAATGTTTCCTCTTTTATAGGACTTCAGAAACTAATCAAGACCCACTCAAATGGGTGGAGACATGTCATCCCCTAATCCAGTTTAACAACCATTCTTAACTAAATCACATCAACCAGGGAGATGATCCAATCACAGTTTCAAACATACAGCATTGAGTAGAGATTATTCTACCTTTATGAAATGGGATTTATATTAAAACATGGCTTTTCTTAGGGGGCATACTTCCTTTCAAACCAGCACACCTTCCAAGGCCTCATTGTCCACAATTTGAGGGTAGCAAACAGTTCTTGCATAATCAATTCTTCAATAGCCTATAAAGAACAAGAAGGAGGTTCAAGATCTAAAGTTCCCATGAGGAGCAAAGCATAATAGGTGGTCATTGGGCACAGGCTCTGGACCCCTGTGATGACCTTGGGTAACACACCTGAGCTCTTGGAACCTCATGTGCCTTCTATAAAATGGGGATGAATGGCAGGTCTTTCTTAGAGTTATGTGGACAGCAAATGAAAACCTTCTTCCAAGGCTCTCCTGTAGCTTTTAAGGAAAAACCTCACAGTTAACTTCCTACTCAAAGCCCCCCTGATCTTGGCCCATACCTCAGTCCACACTTTCCAATCTCTTTCCATTAGATCAGTAGTTTGTGGGCTACCAGACTCTCATAATTGCCCATACTCATCGTAGATCTTTTGCTTTTCCATATCCTCCTCCCTCTTAGCCCTCTCCTTTGTTCCCTTGCTAATCCCTGGTCATCCTTCCACATTCTTCTTGCCTTCCTATTTTACTTAGATGCCCTTTCTGTGTCCTCCCAGGCCACTCCACTTCCTTCTGGCAACCTGTGCATACAAACATCCAGCTGTGCACTGAATTCATGATCTTTCAGCCATCTCTTTACCGTCCACGCACACCTTAGGCTCCTTGAGAGATTCATTGTATGTTTCATCATAGCATCCCCAGTGGTACCCTGTTGGGTACATAATAGGTATTCATAAATAAGTAGATAAATAGATATTACTGCATAGCGAAGACTTTCGGGCAAGTTTTCTGCCCGTATAAGATAGTCATATCTTACTTATATCTCTGAAAATTATTCCTGGATGGTAGGAATAAGAGAGTCAACAAATTAAATCCCTACATGGTCCTGGAAATGGATGAATTCAGCATCTATAGGTTGGTTCACTTTATTTAATTTAGACTAATTATATTTCCCCATTCAACTGCTTCCTTCCAACCCCCAGTCCTCTTTATCGCCTATGTGTTTAACTCCTTCTCCCTTCCTCTTTTTGTTTCTGCTGATATTGAAAGATAAAGAAGAAAATCACATGTTGGTGTGTGTGTATATAAGTCTCAGAGCAATCTCAGCAGCCAATGCGCTTTCCAGGCACACTCAAACAACAAATTCAGTTGAGCACAGTCTCAGATGCTTTTCATGACCTGCTCACCCTGTAGGAGGAAAAACTCTTCACATGTAGCCTATTCAGACAACATGCTGATGAAAACACTAAGCTAGTTCCAACTATTGATATTCTTTTTCCAAAATGAGTGAATATAATTTATTGGAAGAAAGTCGTAAAAGGAGTGTCTAGAATTTGCGGATGGGTTTAATTCTCTAGCTTGTCAGCAGGAATAATGACAGAGAAAACCTAAATTGAACCAAACTGACTGACACAGTCAGTCTTTTTAATCAGCCTTGAATTGGGCTTTGTCCTGGTGGATCATCTACGGAGAAAAATCCAGGCCCATTAAATAGACCAGCGAGACCAATGCACCACCTAGTGGGCAAAATGGGAAATGACTGCCTTTGCACAGGATCTCCTTTTTAAACTCAACAGACAAATGTTTTCTTGGATCACCAGTCTCTCGGTGTCTAGTGAATTTACGAATTCCCCTTTTAAACTTATGCCTAAAAATTAATTGCAGACTTACAAAGAAAGAACAAACAACAACTTCTTTTATTATCTCCTAAACCTGTTAACACAAACACTTGGGGCCTCTACGTAAATAGAGACGCGTGGGTTCCACACCATCTGTGTAAGATGTTTTTTGCCAAGTATCCTCTTATAGCAACCAGTATTGACATGACCAGAGTTTTTGGCCATCTACACCTTCTCTGGACTGTCTGATCCCTTTCTGAGAAGGTGGTGAGATCACAGTTCTATTTTGTGCCAGAGCATATGGCCATGCAATATGGTAGAGAGGTAAGGAGTACCAGCTGCTAACAGGCAAACCGAGATTTGAATCCCAGTTTCCTATTTCCCGGTATTGGCATGTAAGCCAGGTACCTCAATTCTCTATATCTCATTTTCCATTGCTGTTAAAAACGGGGCTAACGATAATATCTACTTGAAAGATTGGTATAAAAATCAAGCAAAAGACTTTTATCAATATTCCAGTATCTAAAGTTAGGAAACACTCAACATTTCTTATGAGTTTTGTCATATTTATTAGACTTATTCCATCTCATTTCTACTCAAGAATTTCAAGGATGTAGAAGAAAATCCATGAAGTAGAGTTTCACTAAGGCAGATAGACCCAATTTTTTAAAGTCATCACATGAAATATTTCAGAAGAAACTTTTTGGATTTTGTTATCAATCTAGGAATTTGTTACACTCCTGGGGATGCTGCATGCCATCACCTTATATTCCTGCGAGGACAGAGGGGATGAGGTACAGACTTGGCTGAAATGACCATGTCTGTTTGTTTTATGGCACAAAACCCATTCCTGAACTGAGAAGACAATAGTATTCCCAAGTCACAGCCCCAAATCCATAGCTACTGTGCTTCCTAAATTTCATTTTCCCAAATCGGATTCAGAGCCCTCTAACCAACGGAGAAATCTAAAATAATAGATGCTAAAAATAAAACATTGAAATGAATCTACCTAAACGGAGCATAGAAGGGGTCGGTATTATAAATTCTGAAGGCCTGTATTTTTAAAATTTTATGTATTGTCCAAAGGAATACTGAGAATATTTTTCAATGATATGCATGTTTCAGAGCCCTTAAGGAATCCGTATATTTGAATTGGAGGAAAAGTCACTCACACATTTCTCAAAAGAAAAGGTCATAGCACAATAATATCTTATAGTCTCATAGTATGTGTTGGTTTATATCATTCCCCTGCAAAAGGAGCCTTCATATAACTTCAAGCAGAAGGGAGTGGCCATGACATTTATAACAAAGGGACAGATGGTTGAATGGGTTACCTGTCTACAGAAATTACTCAAGGAGGGGAGGAAACAGCAACAGAGACCACATCATTCTTACATTTTATTTTTAATAGCCCCAAACCACCCTCTTTGTTAATAAGGTGAATTT
>PVIY010055339.1:0-13783 GCA_004026745.1 Myrmecophaga tridactyla | reverse complement strand
TTTTTTCTCTATTATCGTTTTATTTCTTTTTCTGATGTCTTTTTATTTCTTTCTCTAAATCGATGCAAATGTTCTAAAAAATGATGAATATGCAACTATATGATAATATTAAGAATTACTGATTGTATATGTAGAATGGAATGATATATTAATGTTCTTTTGTTAAGTTTTTTAATTAATAAAAAGTTTAAAAAAAATACATAAGGATAAAAAAATAAATACATAAGGAGAAAAAAAAAAAGTTAAATTGAGGTGGACTCTTGCCTCTAAATAAAAGGTGCAAATAGATTTTGTAAACAGTAGGTGGATGGAAGAGTAGTTCACCAGCTCAGATCACAGACAGCGTCCACGTGCAATGAAATGTAACTCAGCAATGTGCTTGAGGCACACACCTAGACAGGCTCCTGCCTATAGTTTCGATTTGAGATCACTTTGGCCTTCCAACTTTGAATTCTCAAAGAGGCCTCCGTCCAGGATGTGTCTTTAAACAAAAGCGAACATACCATGTTAGCAAATGCTAAATTCCAAATTACCTCAGAAATTACCCAGTCACTAGTTTAAGCACAGAAAGTTTTTTGAGACTTAGGCCAAGGATCCGATTTCCTTCTGGAGCTGGAATGCATGTTATAAAGGAAGTAAAGAAAGTGAAGACTTTTTCTTTCATTCTCTCAGGGAGACGTTGTGTCCTGTGCTGGCACATATATCCACGTGTGGAGCATTAACGGGAACCCCATCGTGAGCGTAAACACATTCACGGGCAGGAGCCAGCAGATTGTCTGCTGCTGTGTGTCAGAGATGAATGAATGGGACACGCAGAATGTCATAGTAACGGGACACTCGGATGGAGTGGTTCGGGTAAGCTAGCCGAGAGGAAAGCTCATTGAGCATTTGCTGCCCTAACTCACCTGAACTTTGTGAAGCTGTGCGGTTTAAGGGCACCAGTACAGGTTGTAATATTGTTTAGCAAGCCCTCGCTCCAATTCAAACAAGCCATCGCCACTGCATTATCAGACACGGTAAACGTCAGTGAGGCGACCTCTTCATTTTAAGTAGCCCTGTTAGTTTCTAGCCACTTGACAGCTGAACAGAGAAGGGCACTTAAGCGTTATTTCCGTGTCACATTGGGATTGCTTAAAATATAAATTGGATAATTGTTGGATTTTTCAGCCTGTCAAGTGGCTTCTTAGGGAAAACTGTAAACAGAAACTGTCTTTTCTCTACAGGGAATCACAGAGCTAAAAAAGGCTTCCAGAGGTCTCAGGTTCACTCCCTGCCTACAATCCCAGGTGGTTTCACCTGAATCCTCTAAGCTGCATGTGGTTAGTTTATCATTGTCTGAGTCTTCTGGGTTGAGCCGCTACAGAAAATAGAATCAACAGAGTATTTATCTTTGTAGTCTGTTCAAATATTTGGGGTTTTCTCTCTCAGGAGGCTTTTCTTTGTGCTTGTTTTTTTAGTTGTGTTCTTTCTAAAAGCAGAAGGTGGCTTATTATCACCCTCTTTAATCACAGTCACATGCCCATGTGACAATGAGGTTATTACTCCTCTCCCCACACCACACCCTGGCCCGCAGACAGCAGCTCTGGCCCATGCACACACCAAAGTCTACTTGTCTAGAGGAGTGTTTCAGATTACTAAGTCTGTGAGGCATTAATTTAAAACTGCGTAGCCAAATAATTTTGAGAATTGCTTACTCTGTATTTTCTTGGAGATTCACAGTGTCCATCAGCAATATGCTAGGCTCTGAGAGGTTTTGTAAGAAGCACTATTCTAAATTAAACAACTCCAGCTCCCTTTACCTTTCCATCTTAGTTCTAGTTTAGATATCTCCTCAAATGAAGACTTTGAAATCTTCTGATTCAGACCTGACCAAGGAAAGAATTATTTATACCTTGCATAGCATATTGCTAAAATGTATGTTAGTTGCTTAAAATGTTATTTGAAATGACACCAAATATAAATATAGTATGTACAGTCTGTAACATTTACTTTTTTCATGATTAAAACAAAGAGCATTTGTGGACCACTCTTATACTTACGGGTGGGCAGTTAGCCCCCTGACACAATTTTCAGTATACAGGAAAATCTAATTATACTCAATAATAGAAATTATTTGTTAAGCTCCCCAAAATCCATGTTAGCCCAGTAATATGTAAATTATTTCCTTGTTCTGTTTTTTAATGTTTTATCTTCATACTTTTTTCAATTCAGTTTTGGAGAATGGAGTTTTTGCAAGTTCCAGAAACACCAGCTCCTGAGCCTGTTGAAGTCCTAGAAATGCAGGAAGATTGTCCAGAAGCACAAATAGGTACTTAATACTTTTAAAACGTTTTCCAGTAGTTTTCATTTTTCTTATTTTCTTTTTTAAGCCAATGGGAATAACACAGCGCACGTCATAAACAGGACCTTGAGGTTGGGTGTTGCTCTCAGAACCATAAAAGCTCTCTATTTTGTAATTCCTTTGGGCAGACATACAAGATTTTCTCTGGTTCACTGGGCAACACACTGCATTGTTGTTGGGTTCCACATTCCATACTAAGAATAGTAATTAGTTTCCTGGAGTATAAAGCTTTGGGCTTCGGTTCTGAAAACACATAGCAGACCTGGAAGGCACAGTGCTAGATAAGTCAGACAAGCCTGCGCCTCAGGCCCAAGTCTGCTCCCTCTTATCACCTAGTAGGCTCAGTCCGATAAGAGGATGGCTTCGTGTTTATAAACTGCTCACAGAAGCAGACCAGAGTCCACCTTCAGATTCCCTACCCCTGGCTAGCTAAAGTACGGCATTAATTCAGACTGAAGTCTGGTTCTTGGAAGTCTATTGTCTATTGTTTGTAAAGCACCTTAAAATTTCCAGTGAAATATATAGATAGATGAAACTATATAGAACATATATGCCATAAAGCTAAAACACATGGAAGTTCTAGCCAGAGCAATTAGACAAGAAAAAGAAATACAAGTCACCAACATTGGAAGGGAAGAAGTAAAACTCTCACTGTTTGAGGTTGATATGATGCTATATGTCAAAAACCCCAAAAAATCCATAGCAAAACTACTAGAGCTAATAAATAAGTACAGCAAAGTGACCGGTTGCAAGATCAACACTCAAAAATCTGTAGTGTTTCTATACACTAGTAATGAGCAATCTGAGGGGGAAGTCAAGAAAAATTTTCCATTTACAATAGCAACCAAAAGAATAAAATATTTAGGAATAAATTTAACTAAGGATACGAAAGTCCTATATGAAGAAAACTACAAGAAATTGCTAAAAGAAATCACAAAAGACCTAAATAAATGGAAGAGCATACCATGTTCATGGATTGGAAAACTAAATATAGTTAAGATGTCAATTCTACCTAAATTGATTTATAGAGTCAATGCAATACCAATTACAATCCCTAAAATTTACTTTTCAGAAATAGAAAAACCAATAACCAAATTTATCTAGAAGGGCAGGGTGCCCTGAATAGCTAAAAATACCTGATTTTAAGATATATTACAAAGCTACAGTGGTCAAAACAGCATGGTACTGGATAAAGATAGATATACTGACCAATGGGATCAAATATAGTGTTCAGATAGAGACCTTCTCATCTATGGACAGTTGATCTTTGATAAGGCAGTCAAGCCAAGTCACTTGGGACAGAGCAGTCTCTTCAATAAATGGTGCCTAGAGAACTGGATATCCACATGCGAAAGAATGAAAAAGGGTCCATGTCTCACACCCTATACAGAAATTAACTCAAAATGGATCAAAGACCTAAACATTAAATCTAAGACCATAAAGCTTTTAAAAGAAAATGTAGGGAAATATAAATCTTATAATAGGAGGCAGTTTCCTAGATCATAGACCCAAAGCACGAGCACTGAAAAAATAAGTAAATGGGAACTCCTCAAAATTAAACACTTTTGTGCATCAAACAACTTTGTCAAGAAAATAAAAAGACAGCCTACACAATGGGAGACAATTTTGGAAACAATATTTCAGATAAGAGTCTAGTATCCAGAGTATATAAAGAGATTGTTCAACTCAACAACAAAAAAGACAAACAATCCAATAACAAAATGGGCAAAGATATAAACATACGCTTCTCAGAAGAGGAAATACAAATGGCTAAAAGGCACATGAAGAGATACTCAACTTCCCTGGCTATTAGGGAAATGCAAAACCACAATGAGATATCATCTCACACCCACCAGAATGACCATTATCAATAAAACAGAAACCAACAAGTGCTGGAGAGGATATAGAAAAAGAGGCACACTTATCCACAGTTGGTGGGAATGTAAAATGGTACAACTGCTGTGGAAGTCAGTTTGATGGATCCTCAGGAAGCTAAGTATAGAATTGCCATATATGATCCGGCAATACCATTGCTAGGTATCTACTCAAAGGACATAAGGACAAGGACACAAATGGACATTTGCACACCAATATTTATAGCAGCATTATTTACAATTGTCAAGAGATTAAAACAGCCAAAATGTCCATCAACAGACGCGTGGCTAAAGAAGCTATAATATACATGTACAAAGGAATATCATGCAGCTGTAAGACAGAATAAAGTTGTGAATTATGTAACAGCATGGATGGACCTTAAGGACATTATGCTGAATGAAATTAGCCAGAAACAAAAGGACAAATACTGTATGGTCTCACTGATATGAACTAACATTAATGAATGAACTTGGAGAATTTCAGTTAACAGAAGTCATCAGGTGATAGAAATAGGATAGACATTGAGTAATTGGAGCTGAAGGGATACAGATTGTGCAACAGGACTGATTGTAAAAATTCAGGAATGGATAGCACAATACTACCTAACTATACTACAGTAATAGTACACTGAATGAAGCTGAATGTGAGAATGATAGAGGGAGGAGGGCTGGGGGTACAAAGGAAATCAGAAGGAAAGATGGACCATAAAAACTGAGATGGTATAACCTAGGAATGCCTAGAGTATACGATACTAGTGACTAAATGTACAAATTAAAAAATGTTTTGCATGAGGAGGAACAAAGGAATGTCAATATTGAAGGGTGTTGAAAATTGATGGTAATTCATATTTTAGAACTTTAACTTATGTGTGAGACTAAAGCAAAAAATGTTTATTTGATGGCAAAGTTTATATCTTGACTGTGCATCTCCTAATTTATAACTTATATGGACAGTTTAATTGAGCACCATAAGTACATGGAACCTTGAGTAGGGCATGAGATTTTGTAGGTTTGTCCAGAGTGATGCCCCAATAAATCCCAGAGTGGTTTGAACAGTGAATAAAAAAAGTATTTGCAAAGTCTCTTTGAGGGAATGGTGAGAAAGGGGGAAATTTCAGCTTCCCCATTTGAAGAAGGCCTGATATACTTGTAAGCAGTGAGGACAACAAAATCGATAGGCCAGACCCTCAATCTTGCGGTTTGTTCATATGAAACATCCCCACAAATGTTAGGCCTAAGAGTCACCCCCAGAGAACCTCTTTTGTTGCTCAGATGTTGCCTATCTCTTAGCCAACATGGCAAGCAAACTCATTGCCCTCCCTCCTCTCTACGTGGGACATGACTCCCAGGGGTGTAAACCTCCCTGGCAACATGAGAAAGAAATCCTAGTATGAGCTGGGACTCAGTATCAAGGGATTAAGAAAACCTTCTCAACCAAAGGAGGAAGAGAAAAATGAGACAAAATAAAGTGTCAGTGGCTGAGAGATTTCAAATAGAGTTGAGAAGTTATCCTGGAGGTTATTCTTACGCATTATAAAGATATCCCCTTTATAGTTTAAGGTGTATTAGAGAGGCTAGAGGGAAGTGCCTGAAACTGTAGAGCTGTGTTCCAGTAGCCATGTTTTTTAAAAATGATTTTATAATGATATAGCTTTCGCAAAGTGCATGATTGTGAAAGCCTAGTTCTGATGCTCCTTTTATCTGTGGTATGGATAGATGAATAAAAAATACGGATTAAAAATAAATAAATATTAGGGGGAACAGATGTTACAATAAATTGGGGAGGGGGAAATACTAGTGGTCAGTGAGAGGAGTGGGGTAAGGAATTTGGTATGTATGAGTTTTTTCTTTTTTCTTTTTATTTCTTTACCTGTGGTGATATAAATGTTCTGAGAAATGGTCATGGTAATGAATATACAATATGTGATGATACTGTGAGGCATTGATTGCACACCAAGTGTGGCATGTTCGTACGTTAAGAATGTTCGTGTTTGTATATTGATTGGTTTTATTAGTTGAAAAAAAAAAGAAGACAATTACTCATTAAATAAAGTCAGTGTTAGAAAACCTGTGGTCCCGGGCCAAACTTGCAGGCTTCCTGTTTTTATAAATAAAGTTTTACTGCAATTAAAAAAAAAAACTAAACAGACATCTGCTTTGGGTTGTTGATCTCCAGAGAAGTTCCCCCAACTGTCCTCCCTACTTCCCCTACCCCTCATCCCCTCAGCACCACCAACAGCTGGCACAGGGAACCTCCCAGAAAAGAGCAGGGTTTGGAGTTTGACCTTCAGGTTCTTTTTCAGGGGTTAATTTTTGTACGCTGAGAATTCAGTGTGAGTTTGACTATATGAGGGAGTTACTGAGGGAAAAGGCTTGTTATCAGAAAACAGAAAAGATCTCATGGGAAGGACGCATTAATGCTTATGTTATTTTAAAGCATGTAAATCTCTACACAGTCATTGTAACTCCACCAAAAAGATTATCTGGATGATTGGGGACATAAAAATTCAGTTCAATTCAGTAAGAATTTGGGGTTACGTGTTATGTGTCAGACACCGGATTAAGGGGTTCAATGAGAAGTGGGTCTCACTCCCTTCCATTAAAGAAGATTTTAAATGAAAGGGTCAGAATTCATGGAGGAAAGACATTTGTATGTCTTCCTCCTCCTTATACACTCATTTGTGAACAGGGTTTGGCAGAAAACAAGGAGGCTTAACTCTAGATAGCATGACAGTAGTGGGACTGGAAGACAGTTGCTTGGGAAATAAAGGGAAGACAAGCCAGTGGTTCATAGGATATCCAAGCTTTTTTCTTAGGCTACTTGTTTGAGGACCTTAAAGCTCATGATTGTAATTATTGGGGAAAAAATCCATTCAAATTAATCAACCAAATTAGTGGTGGTTGTGAGTAGAAGACAGACAAAGTAAATCATTTACCTTACTGAAACTAAAATATACGTTTAGCACGCTGTCTCTTATGTGCGCATGTGCTTTACTTTTTTTGTTTTTTTCAATTATGTATTTTTATTTCCCATACATTTTCCTTCCAGTAGACTTTAATCCAAGGGAGTAGGCAGTTGCGGTGAAGAGATGTTACAATGGAAAGAGAAACAAACAAAATCCTCAATTGAAGTTTTCATCAGTATTTCCTTCATCCATTATTTATTCATTTATTCATTGATTCATTAATCATTCATTGACTACCTTCTGTCAAGCTGATCGTTGTCTTGTAGGAAAAAGTATATCCAAAAAGTAATAGTTTAGAGTACGGATATCAAGGACTCGAAAGGCCCAGACTGTTATAGTCGAGGAGAGGGAAAGAATGGTGAAGGAATTGGATAAGATTTTAGAAAAAGAAGTGTTTAAGTTATGCCTTGAAAGACAGCTAACATCAGAACTCACAGACATGGAGGAGATCAATCTAGGTGGGGCCTACAGCATGGGCTAGCCAGCTGAAGGAGGAGCAGGGCTCTGTAGAGAGCTCAAGTGGCACCGTTCAGCAGGTAGAGAATATGGGGGTGAGGGTATGGGGAGGGCTGTAAAGGCAGATTTAGGCCAGATTGTGAAATATTGTATGGTAGGCTAAGGATTTTGGTGAAAGAGTATTCCGAGAACTCTTACAGAAATTCTCCCATTTTTGTTTGTTTTGTTTTGATTGTTTGTGGTATATGTAATCTAGCTGAAAATCCTGACAATTTTTTTTTCTTTTGTTGTTACGCTTAGCTTAAAATATCGTTTCTGTTGTGTCTTCATTGGTAAGAAAAGATACTAGTTCAACAAAGCTGTGTCTGAATGCAGTGGTGTGTTTTATAATCCTCCCAATACATTTCACAGGGCAGGAAGCCCAAGATGAGGACAGCAGTGATTCAGAAGCTGATGAGCAGAGCGTCAGCCAGGACCCCAAGGAGGCTCCCAGCCAGCCCAGCAGCATCAGCCACAGGCCCAGGGCAGCCTCCTGCCGAGCGACAGCCAGCTGGTGTACTGACAGTGACTCCCGTGACTCCAGACGCTGGTCCGATCAACTCAGCCTAGATGAGAAAGACGGCTTCATATTTGTGAACTATTCAGAGGGCCAGACCAGAGCCCATCTGCAGGGTTCCCTTAATCACCCTCACCCTAATCCTATTGAAGTGCGGAATTATAGCAGATTGAAACCTGGTAACTTGAAGTCTGGTATCTGTTCTCAATCCTCGTGGGTGGTGTAGGGCTAAATGGAATGGCAAGTTCTCTGGAGTCAGGGTGACTAGATAGAAGCAGTGGGGTCTGACTCTCCCTGGGCCCCCTCCCTGTGACCTGGGCCACTAAGGTGTCTTAAGCTCCTTGTATAAAGTAGACTCAGAGGTGCTGTCTCAACATTGGTGTTTCCAATTATATTGAGCAGTTTTAAAGAAAAACACTTCAAACCGAAAACTGCATTCATTCACAGGTCAGCTGTTGAAAGGAGGCAAGTTTTTTTATTATAAATAAATAAATAAGACTGTCCAGCAGGTAACTTATCGAATTAACAGAGATCCTCAGTTGGACAAAAATTGTATGTATCTTTTTGCATTGAAGATTTCTCTTTCTTCTCTCCCATTTGTCTTTGAAATGAGGTGTTCTCTAACCTGATATATGAGTTATGTTAAAATAGATTACTACACCTTCAACTGAGGCAACATCTGCTGACAACTTGAAAAGTTGCTGGACTATGTTTGCATGCCCTAGCTTTTAAGACTACTGTAATAGGGCACCTCTCCCAAATGTTGGTTTCCCTTTCTGTGGTATGTCATGTTTTCCACTTTTCCATTCCAGGGTACAGATGGGAACGGCAGCTGGTGTTTAGGAGCAAGTTAACTATGCACACAGCCTTTGATCGAAAGGACAATGCACATCCAGCAGAGATCACCGCATTAGGCATCTCCAAGTTAGTGGCAGACTTTTTCAGTTACTCTTCCCAAGTAAATCATTTGTTTATCCTAGGGCCACACTCTCCAACCAGTCTTTGGGGGAAACAGACTCATTTGTTTCATTTACTTATCTTCTGTGGCTCAGAAAATCAAATTTACCAGTGTGTGGATTTTAATTTTGAATTTAAAATGTAAAATATAAAATAAAAAACTTTGCCTTCCTTACTCTTCAAAGGTACAGCAAGATTTGATCCAAAGAGAGTTGAGATGGAAGTACAAATTCCAGCTCAGTTCTATTTTTTCTATCTCTTTATAGGAACCCCTCCCCATGGTTCTTCCCCATGACGCTCACTACCCCTATACACACACACACACACACACACACACACACACACACACACGCTAGAGACCCTTGAGAAGCACATCACTGAATGTCAGAGAGAGGTATTCATTCAGAGGGCTGGACTGAGGCCTGCCTGGTGTGACTTTCTGCATGTATTTCCCGCAGGGATCACAGTAGGATCCTGGTTGGTGACAGTCGAGGCCGAGTTTTCAGTTGGTCTGTGAGTGACCAGCCGGGCCGATCTGCTGCTGACCACTGGGTGAAGGATGAAGGAGGCGACAGCTGTTCTGGCTGTTCGGTGCGGTTTTCTCTCACAGAAAGGCGACACCATTGCAGGAACTGCGGTCAGCTCTTCTGTCAGAAGTAAGATGGGATATGTGCATTTTGATTTCCCGCAGATTAAACACCTAAAAGATGTTAATTATGCCCTGCACACAGGTTTTCATTTGCTCTAGTGTCCCCACTACACTGTGCTATATTAGTACCAATTGCCATTTTCTCTTTCTTCTTTTTTATTTCTGTAATTGTGAAATATTTCTTTCATACTGAAAAGTACAGAAAGAATAATCACAAATACCCATCCACTTGGAATGTGTGGATGCTGATATTTCATATTGCCTTAGAGATGTGTGCATGAAGTACTTGTACCAATCACAAGCCCCTTCATCTCCCATAGAAGCTTCCACTCTTCTAAGTTGTTTTATACTTTGATAGACGTGAGTTGTTTCCATAAATGATAAATACAAAAATTTTGTATGTTTTTCAGTTTTATATAAATATAGCGTACTATATGCATTCTTTTGTAACTTATTTTTTTTCACCCAACCGTTTTTTTTTTAATTTGTTCATGTTGATAACTATTTTAATATGTTATCTTCATTTTAACTGCCATCAGGAATTTTGTTGTATGAATATATCCCAATTTATTATTTATTTCCAAATAAAATAACAGTCCTTTCTGTCCTCGATCAACCACATGGAACGAATCATTTACAGTCTTTGGCAAGCATTCTGTTCAATTTTTATTTTTATTTTTATTCTAGTAGTATATATAGAACCCTTAGCCATATTCAGATAGATGAATAATTCGGTGTTGTAATCATGTGCACAATGCTGTGCTAACTATAACCATCCGTTACCAAAATTTTTCCATCACCTCAAGTAGCAACTTCACGGTTTAAGCATTAACACCCAATTCTCTGTCCCCAACCCAGCCCCTGGTAACCTATATTCTAGTTTCTGACTCTGTGAATTTGCTTATTCTAATCACTTCTATATCAGTTCCAATCATACAGTATTTGTCCTTTTCTGTCTGGCCTATTTCATTCAGTGTGATATCTGCAAGGTTCAGCCATGTTGTTACATCACATGTATCAGGATTTCATCCCATTTTATGGCTGAATAATATTCCGTTGTGTGTATATACCACATTTTGTTTATCCATTCATCGATTGATGGACATCTGGGTTCATTACATCTTTTAGCAATTGTGAAAAATGTCACTGTGAACATCGGTGTGCAAATATCTGTTCAAGTCCCTGCCCTCAGTTCTTTGGGTATATACCTAGAAGTGGGATTTCTGTCCCATATGGTAATTCTATACTTAATTTTCTGAACAATTGCCGAACTGTCTTCCACCAGGGTGGCACCATTTTACATTCCCACCAACACGAATGAGTGTTTCTATTTCTTCACAACCTCTCCAACACTTTTAATGTTCTGTTTTTTAAGTAGTAACCATTCTTGTGAGTGTGAAATGGTATCTCATTGTAATTTTGATTTGCATTTCCTTGATGGCTAATGACATTGAGCATCTTTTCATGTGCTTTTTGACCATTTGGTACATCTTTGGAGAAATGTCTCTTCAAGACTTTTGCCCATTTTTTAAATTGGGTTGTTTGTCTTTTTGTTTTTGAGTTGTAGATTTTCTTTATATATTCTGGATATTAAACCCTTGTCAGATATGAGGTTTCCAAATAGCTTCCCACATGTGTAGGTTGTTTTGCTATAATGGTAAAGCCTTTTGATGGACAAAAGTTTTGAAGTCCAATTTATCTATTTTGTTTTTGCTTGCTTGTGCTTTGGGTAGAAAGTCTAAACTAACCATTGATTAATACAAGGTCCTGAAGATACTGCCCTATGTTTTCTTCAGGAGTTTTATAGTTCTGGTTTTTCTATGTAGGTATTTAATTCATATTTAGTTGATTTTTGTATATAGGGTGATGTCTATATTCTTTGACATAATGACATCCATTTTTCCTAGCACCATTAGTTGAAGAGACTGTTCTTTCCCTATTATTAAGTGGTCTTGGCATCCTTGCCAAATATCAGTTGGCTATAAATGTTTGGGTTGACTTCTGAACTATGAGTTTGATTTCATTTGTTTATAAGTCTGTCCTTGTGACAGTACTATGCCCTTTTGATTGCTGTGGCTTTATGATAAGTTTTAAGATAGAGAAGTGTGAGTCCTCCAACTTCATTGTTCTTTCTCAAAACGATTTTGGTTATTCAGGGCTCTTTTCTTTCTGTTGGATTTGATGATTTGCTTTTTGGATAGAGGGTTGTTAGAATTTTTACTGGGATTGCATTGAACTCTGTAAACTGCTTTGGGGAGAATTAACATCTTAACAATATATAGTTTTCCAATGCATGAACTTGAAATGCTCTGTTGATTTAGGTCTTCGTTGATTTCTCTTTTTTTTTTTATAATTTTTTTTTTCTTTTTTTTTTCACATGGGCAGGCACCGGGAAGTGAACCCGGGTCCTCTGGCGTGGCAGGCGAGAACTCTGCCTGCTGAGCCACCGTGGCCTGCCCGTGATTTCTCTTAATGTTTTGTCATTTTCTGTGTGCAAAACCTTTACATTCTTTGTTAAATTTATTCTTAGATATTTGATTCTTTTAGTTATTAAAAATGGGTTTTTTTTCTGATTCCTTTGTCTAGTTATCCATTACTAGAATATAGAAATGCAACTTACTTTGGGTGTTGATCTACCCAAAGATCAAAAATTTGCTGAATTTTTTTATTAGCGCTAGTAGTTTTGTTGTGAATTTTTCTGTATTTAAGATAATGCCATCTACAGAGAGGGAAGGTTTTTCTATTTCCTTTCCAGTTTGGATGCTTTTTCTTTCTTTTCCTACTTAATTGTTCTAGCTAGAAGCATTGTTGAATTACAGTGGTGACAGTGGGCATCCTTGTTCTGTTCCTGATCTTAGAAGGGAGTTTTTCACTTACCAGGAAGTATGATGTTAGCTGTGGGTGTTTCATGTAAACCCTTTAATTGTGTTAAGCAAAGTTCCTTCTATACCTAATTTCATAAATTTTTATAAAGAAGTGCTGGATTTTCTCAAATGCCTTTTCTGTATCAAATAAGATGATCATGTTTTTTCCCTTCATTCTGTTAATGTGGTGTATTACATTACTCTTGTGGTGAACCATCTATGCCTACCTACAATAAATTTCACTTGATCATGGTGTATAATTCTTTTAATATGCTGTTGGACACAATTTGTTAGTATTTTGTTCAGATTTTTGCATCTGTGTTCACAAGAGATACTGGTCTGTAGTTTTCTTTTTACGGTATCTTTATCTGTCCTTGGTATTAGAGTGATACTGGCTTCACAGGATGAGTTAAGGAGTGTTCCCTTCTCTTCAGTTTTTTGAAAGAGTTTGAGCAGGATGGGGGTTAAATCTTCTTGGAACATTTGGTAAAATTCCCCTGTGAAGCCATGTGCTTCTGAGTTTTAGTTTGTTGAGAAGTTTTTGATTACTGAATCAATCTCTTGATTAGTTATTGATTAGTTGAGATCTTCTACCTCTTCTTGAATCAGTATAGTAGTTTGTGTGTTTTTAGTAATTTGTCCATTTCATCTCGGTTTTCTTGTCATACAGTTCATATTCTCCTTCTACAGTCCTTTTTATTTCTGTGGGATCTATAAGAATGTTCCCTTTTTCATGGCTAATTTTAGTTATTTCTTTCCTCTCTTTTCTTGTCAGTGTAGCTAAAGCTTTGTCAGGTTTATGGATCTTTTCAAAGACCAACTGTTGGTTTTGTTGATTCTCTCTGTTGTTTTTTAATTCTCTATTTCATTTATCTCCAGTATAATCTTTATTATTTCCCCTTTCTGCTTGCTTTGGGTTTAGTTTGCTCCCCTTTATGTAGATCCAGCAACTTGAGGTTAGGTATCTGGTTTGAGATCTTTCTTCTTTTTTAATGTGAGTATTCAGAGCTATAAATTTCCCTGTCAGTGCTGAATTTCCTTGTATCCCATAAGTTTTAGTATGTTGTGTTTTCATTTTCATTCATCTCAAGATACTTCCTAATTTCCCTTGTGATTTTTT
>PVIY010055338.1:0-13786 GCA_004026745.1 Myrmecophaga tridactyla | reverse complement strand
GTTTTCCTTCTACCTCAGCCTCTGTCTCAACCACATCCCTGGCAGGGATGGGGTGTGCTGAGAATTAAAAGCACTGCATCACTATGTGATGATATTATGAATTACTGATTATATATGTAGAACGGAATGAGCATATATTAAGAATGTTTGTGTTTCTTCTTGTAATTTTTTTAATTAATAAAAAATTAAACAAAAAAAACACAAAAAAAGCACTGCACCACTTTATGCAGTGGGGAGCTGTGGGCTGACAAATGCCACCTGCTGGGAAGGATAGGAAAAGTACAGAATCTAAAGGCTTCACCAGGAAAGTCAGGCACCCTGCTGGGGGTCATCCTCAGAGAAACTTATCTGAGCCTGTCTGGTCTGTGGAAAAAAAGATCCCATATAAGCAGGGCAAGAACCAGAAAAATAAGAGCTGAAAAGTTCTGATCATTTAAACAGAAGCTTATGCTAAAGGTCTAGAATAAGTTGAACTGAATACAAAAGAACAGAGACCAAAGCCAACCAACAAGAAAATCCTAGGTAAAAGAGTGAAAAACAATCTCCAGAACAAACTAATCAAGGTAATCAGATGCCTAGAAACCAGTAAAAGATTATGAGTCATACTAGGAAAAATGAGGATATGGCCCAGTCAAAGGAACAAACTAATACTTCAAGTGAGATATAGGAGTTGAAACAACTAATTAAAGATGTTCAAACAAACATGCTAAATCAAATCAACGAGTTGAGGAAAGATACGGCAAAGGACATGAAAGACAAAAAAAGATGTAGGGTGACCATAAAAAAGAACTCGAAAGCTTGAAAAAACAAATGGCAGAACCTATGGGAATGAAAGGCCCAATAGAAGAGATGAAAAACACAATGGAGACTTACAACAGCAGATTTGAAAGGGCAGAAGAAAGGATTAGTGAACTACAGGGCAGAACATCTGAAATCCTACACATGAAAAGAACACATAGGGAAGAGAATGGAAATTTTGAGCAGGATCTCAGGGAATTGAATGACAACATGAAGCAAATGAATATATGTGTTATGAGTGTCCCAGAAGGAGATGAGAAGGGAAATGGGGCAGAACAAATAATGGAGGAAGTAATCAGTGAAAATTTCCCATCTTTATGACATAAAGACAAAAATTTACAGATCTAAGAAGCACAGCATACCCCAAACAGAATAGTTCCAAATAAACCTACTTCAAGACACTTACTAATCAAATGTCAAATGTCAAAGACAAAGAGAGAACTCTGAGAGCAGCAAGAAAAGTGATCGCGTACAAGGGAAGCTCAATAAGACTATATGTGGATTTCTCAGCAGAAACCATGGAGACGAGAAGGTGTATGATATATTTAAGATACTAAAAGAGAAAAACTGCTGACCAAGATTTCTATATCCAGCAAAAATATCCTTCAAAAATGAGGGAGAGCTTAACATATTTTCAAACAAGCAAACAGTGAGAGAGTTTGTGAACAAGAGACCTGCTTTACTAGAAATACTAGAGGGAAGACTACAGGCAGATAGGAAAAGAAAGGAGAAAGAGATTTGGAGAAGAGTGTAGAAGTGAAGACGATCAGTAAGGGTACAGAATAAAGCGATGATGCCTACAACATGGGTGAACTTTAAGGAAAGCATGTTGAATGAAACTAGCCAAAAAAAAAAAAAAATACTGTATGGTCTCAATAATGGGAACTAATATTAATGAGTGAATATTGAGAGTTAAAGGACACAGGTTATCAGGAGAAAGAAAGGGGTAGAGATTGGGCATTTGGTGCTGAAGGAGTATAGAATGTTCACAGAATTGATTGTAAAGATCCAGACATGGACAGCACAATTCTATCTAATGGGAGCACAATATTGTAAGTACACTGAACAGAGCTAAGTACGAGTATGATGGCTGAAAGAGGAAGGTTAGGGACATGTTATGACACCAAAAGGAAAGACAGAAGATAAAGAATAGGAATGTAAAACTTAGTAAAACCTGGAATGGACAATGATGGTGATTAAATGTAAAATTATAAGAATTTTCTTGTGTGAGGGAGAACAGATGAATGTCAACATTGCAAGGTGTTGAAAATGTGATGGTATGTGGAAAAAATACAATCAACACAAACTAGGGTCTATAGTTAACAGTAACATTGTAATATGCTTCCATTAAATGTACCAAAGCTAAATGTCAATAAGAGGGGGACGGAAGTAAGGGGTATAGGATTCTTGTTGTTGTTTTTCCTTTTTCCTTTATTTTATATTCTTTATTTTTTTCCTCTTCTTTCTTTGCAGAAGAAATGGAATGTCTTCATATAAACTGTGATAATGAATGTATAACTATATGATTATACCAGCAACCACTGATTTTACTTAGAATGGATTGTATGATGTGTGAATAAAACTGTTTAAAAATAAACAGAAAGGAAAAAGGAAAAAGAAGCAGTTTACAAAGACATAGACAGAAACATTAAACTTATACACATCAGAAAATAAAAACCAGTCTGGGGCTCTCTTTCTAGAAAATTGTTGTGAGGCCAGGAGCTTCTCTTTATAAAGCCACTAAAGGCAGACCTTTTGAAAAATGCCAATAAATAACCAAATATACTTTTTCGAAGCTGCTACCTCCCCTTAACATTTTCAATCATGAAGACCAAAGAGGATTGCTTTATAAATCATACCAAATTTCATCTTAAGTATCTTTCTTATCTTATGAAAGGTAGCTGAGTCAGATGGGGGCAGGAGGCCAGGATAAGCCACACTTATCCACAGTCTCTTTTGTTTCTGGCTTATTTCCGCCTGAATGGATATTACGGCAGCAGTGTAGCAACCTGGGAAATACAGCAATAAGCAGGACAAATACCCAAAAGCATGGGTTTAGACCTCAAATAAGAGTCACCATCTCCACCATCTACCATGCCACTCTAAAACTGAGGAATCACCACCGGAACAGTGATCCCAGAATTTACACCCAAAAGAGGTTATGGAAATTAACTGTAACTTCCTAATTTTAGAGAAAGGTAACGTTACTTTCAACCTGGATTTCTTGATTAGAATGGGCTTTTCCCCCATGATTCCAGTAATTTCCAATACATGCGATAACTTTCCAAGCCACAGAATAGTACTAAATAACAGGACTTGCTTCACTTAACAGGCAAAATATAACTTATATGAATGACTTCTGCTTCTGGCAGCAGTGGAGTAAGGAGGAGCAAATTTAATTTTCTACCTAGAACAATTGAAAAAAAACCTGGCAGAATATACAAAACAACCTTTTTCAAGACATTTGATTTCAGGCAATAAAGAACAGTGGTTGTTGAGATACAGGAAAGAATGTGGCCTGTGACTATCCCTGTTTGCTAACTGGACTTTCGAGGCCATGGCACAGGTCAGCCTGACATGATAGGACATAGATGGGCATCTGAGGATGGCAAGGCAGCTGGAGTTGTACAGGAGAGGTGAGAACTGCCAGGGAGAATTCTGGAGATGTGCTCAGGGTCCCCATAAAATACTTACCTAGGTACTCTTCAGTGCAGATGGTGAGAAACCTACCCAAGGGTGGGGTTCCCTCTGGAATGGTCTGAGGGAACAGTTCCTGGAGTTCATACACTGATGGGGATATTTTGAGTTCCCACCAGCTGATGTAAAAAAACATATATTTCATGGTAGATCGCTCAAAAGGTTTCTGTTCAAGTTGTGGAGCAAAATTACCTCTATACTAAAGATTGCTCTACTCTGACCTAACAAAGTTTAAAAGCAATACCTGAACTGATTGAACTGTTTCCAAGTAAGTAAACTGTGTTCCAAACAAAGCTCAAGAACACATAGAGAACTGTTTTAAAAAGAACAGAGAGAGGGCAGTGCAATGGTGGCTCAGTGGCAGAATTCTCCTGCCATGCCGGAGACCCAGGTTCAATTCCCGGAGCCTGCCCATGCCAAATAAAAAAAGGAAAGAAAGAGAGAGAAAAAAAAAAATGTGGAGAGGGAGATGCACCTAGTCACTATCGGTACGGAAGCTGAGATGTGCAGCCCCTTGGAGGGCAGTGTGGTGGTTCCACAGGAGGCTAGGGGTGGGGTTGCCATATGATCCTGCAAACCTGTTGCTAGGTATTATATATATACCTGGAAGAACTGAGAGTGGGGACAGGAATGGACATTTGCATACTGGTGTTATGGTGGCACTGTATGTGATTCACAATGGATGGAGGTAGCCTAAGGGGATGTCACGGAGGAAGGGAAAGGGGGACTGCAGTGTATACATATGATAGACTACTGAATAGCTACAAGAAGAAATGAAGTTGTGAGGCATGCAACTAGGTGAATAAACCTTGAGGACTATATGTTGAATGGAATGTCAGAAGCAAAAAGACAAATATTATCATGCCTCACTCATATGGACTAACTATAATATACAATCTTGGAGAACTGAATTTGTGAGCATGAGTTATCAGCTTGGGGAATTTTGTAAACAGTCCTAGATTTTAAGCTCTTACAGCAGTCACATCTATTCCAGAGTTGTAACTGTTATTGCTAAATTCTGAGATACTGAGCTATTTATGTATAAACTTGTTCTCTGAAACTTCGGGTCTTTATGTAACACCCAAGACTCAGGTTAGAGCTCTGAAGCTATGAAAGTCAGCATTATCCCATACAGCAACTTCTAAAAAATATTGAAAAAGTGATCAGACTACAAGTAGAGATATGAATGAAGCTGATTTGGATAGGACTAAGGTAAATCAGAATACAAGGTAAAGGATGATATCATCCATATTTTAAAACTTTAACTTCTGTACAAGACCAGAGATGTTTATTTGGTGCAAAATTTACATTTTGGGTACCACATTATCTAATTTAGCACGTATGGCCATCTTATTCAATCACCACTAATTACATGGAATCTTGACTAGGGCATGAGGTCTTGGTTCGTAAAGGTTAGTGTGATGCCCGGATACATCCCAGAGTAATTTGAGCAGAGAATAAAAAAGTATTTGCAGAGTCCCCTTAGAGGACTTGGGAGAAAGGAGGAAATATTAAACATCCCCATCTGGGGAATTCCTGATATTCTCATAAGCAGTGGGAACAACCAATTCAATAGGCTGAGCCCTTGATCTTGGGGCTTGCCCCTATGAAGTTTATTCCTGCAAAGAAGAAACTAAGCCTACTTATAATTATGCCTAAGAGTTGACCCAGAGAACCTCTTTTGTTGCTCAGATGTGGCCTCTCTTTCTAAGCCAACCCAGCAGGGGAACTCACTGCATGGGACATGACTCCCAGGGGTGCAAATCTCCCTGACAATGTGGGACATGACTCCCGGAGATGAGCCAGGATTTGGCATTATGGGATTGAGAAAGCCTTCTTGACCAAAAGGGGAAAGAGAAATGAGACAAAATAAAGTTTCAGTGGCTGAGAGATTTCAAATAGTGTTGAGAGGTTATTCTGGAGGTTATTCTTATGTTTTATATAGATATTCCTTTTTAGTCTATGATGTACTGGAGTGGCTAAAGGAAAGTACCTGAAACTGTTGAGGTGTGTTCCAGTAGCCTCGATTCTTGTATAACTATATGGCTTTTACAGTGTGAACATGTGATTGTGAAAACCTTGTGGCTGACGCTCCCTTTACCCACAGTATGGACAGATGAGTAAAAAAATAAGGACAATAAACAAATAAATAAATAAAAGTGAGGTATGGGGTAAAAAAAAAATTGGATAGATTGAAATACTAGTGGTCAAAGAGAAGGAGGGTGTAGGGGTACAGAATGATGGGTTTTTATTTTTTAAATTTCTTTTTCTGGAGTGATGCAAATGTTCTAAAAAATTATCATGGTGATGAATACATAACGATGTGATGATATTGTGCACCATTGATTGTATATTTTGGATGGGCTGTATATACTTGAAGATATCTCAATAAAATTTTTTTTCCGAAAAGAAAATATAGAGAAGTAAAAAATATTCTGCACTTAAAAAGGTAAAATGTACACTATCTGGCATCCAATCAATATGAATTTTAAAAAGCAGGAAATTGTAACCAATAATGAGGGAAAAAAATCAATTGATAGAAACCCAGTAATAACACAGATCAAAGATTTAGAAGCCATGGACATTAAAGTAGTTATTATTACTATATTCCATATGTTCAAGAAGCTAGACTGAGCTTCTTATCACACTATACACTGAGCATGTTGAGGTAGAGACATGAAAAGACCCAAAAGGAACTTCCAGAGATGAGAACTACAGTGTCTGAGATGAAAACTACTATGAATGGGATCAAAGTTAGATTAGATACTGCAAAGGCAAAGAGCAGTAAATTTGCATACATAGCAGAAACTATCCAAATGAAAGGGAGAGAAAACGACTGAAAAGAATGAATATAATATCAGTGAACTCTGTGGCAACTTCAATCATGTAATTGGAGTCCCCAAAGGAAAGGAGATTGTGGGATGGGGGAAGGTAGAAAAGATATTTGAAGAAATAGTGGCCTAAAGAATTCCAAAGTTGATGAAATTATAAACCCACAAATAGAAGAATCTCAATAACCCTGAACACAAGAAATGTAAAGAAACTACATCAAGGCATAGTTGAGCTATTTAAACCAGTATTTAAAATGAAGTTTAAAAGCAGCCAGGTTCAAACAGAGTCAAGAGGTTATCCTGGAGGTTATTCCCATGCATTCTATAAATATCCCTTTTTAGTTTATGGTGTATTGGAGTGGCTGAAGGGAAGTGCCTGATACTATTGAGCTGTGTTCCAGTAGCCTAGATTCTTGAAGACAATTGTATAAAGATATATCTTTTACAATGTGACTGTGTGATTATGAAAACCTTGTGTCTGATGTTCCTTATATCCAGGGTATGGACAGATGAGTAAAATATATGGATAAAAATTAAAAAAATAAATAATAGGGGGGGATAAGGGGTAAAATAAATGGGGTAGATGGAAACACTAGTGGTCAATGAAAGGGAGGGGTAAAGGGTATCACATGTATGAGATTTTTCTTTTTCTCTTTATTTCTTTTTCTGGATTGACATAAATGTTCAAAAAACAACCATGGTAATGAATTTACAACTGTGGATGATATTGTGAGCCACTGATTGTACACCACGTATAGAGTGTTTGTGTGTGAAGATTTCTCAATTAAAAAAAAAGGAAGGAAGAGAATAAAAGACATATTGGGTACAGGAGACTAAAGATCAGAAATATTGCAGCTCTCCAATCAAAATGATGCAAGCCAACAGGTGACTTCAGAGTATTGAAAGAAAAAACTGTTAATCTGGAGTGCATATGCCATGAAAATAGCTTTTTAAAAATGTAGACAACTGTGGTGATAAATGAACAACTATGTGACGGTACTATGAGCCACTGGTTGTATACTTTGGATGGAGTAAAAATTGCATTAAAAATGAAGACAAAATAATGACTTTTTCAGATATAAAAATGCTGAAAGAATTCATCTCTGCTAGATGTGCACTAGTAGAAAGGTTAACGGTACTTCAAGGAGAAGGAAAATTATCCTAGATAGGAATTTGGATCTAAAAGGAATGCCTAATACTGGAAATTGCATCTTCATTGATAAATATATGACTTTTCTCATTATTTAAATCTCTTTAAAGACTGGAGCAAAAATAATAACATATTGTGGGATAGCACATGCAGCATTAAAATGTTTGATAACAATAGTACAAAGGTTGGGAGTGAAGAAATGGAAGCATGCTATTTTAAAGTTTTTATACTACATATGAAGTGATAATTTCACTTGAAGGCAGAGGTTGTGATCAATGGAAGATATATGATATAATCTCTAGAACAACCACAAAATAATAAAATGAAAGTTATAGCTAATAAGTCAATAAAAGAAATAAAATGGAATCATAAAAAGATAATAAACTAATCCAAAAGAAGGCAGAAAAAGATGAAAAATACATCAAAACAGAGATACAAATAAAAAATTAATAGCAAAATGGCAGGTTTAAACCCAGGAATATCAATCATCGCAATAAATGCAAAAGGTCTAAACACCCCAATTAAAATCAGAGCTGTAATTTTCATTCAAAAGAAAGATCCAACTATATAGCTGCCTATAAAATACAACAGCACAAATACTTTAATGGTAATGAATATAAAGATACATCTTGACTACATGATTACACCAATGAAAAGAAAACTGGAATGGCTATATTAATATTAGATGAAGGTAATTTAAGAACAAAGACTATTACCATGGACAAAGAAGTATATTTTAAGGGGTCAGTTCATTGAGAGGTCATAACAATCCTAAAACTTTATGCATTTAAAAAGAGGTTCACAATACATGAAGCTGATAGAATTACACAGAGAAATAGCCAAATTCACAATTTTAGTCAGAGATTTCAACATTGCTCTCTCAATAACTGAGGGAACATGTATACAGAAAATTAGGAAGAATACAGAAGAATTCAATAACTAACCTGGCCTAATTGACATTAATAGAACACTCCACTCAAAAACATCAGAATACACATAATTTTCAAATGCACACGGAACGTTTATCAAGATAGAACATAAAACAAATCTCAACACATTTTTCAAATGTGTTTAAAAATATTTAAAAATTTTTGCTTGTTGTCTGACCACAATGAAATTAAACAGAAATCTATAGCTGATAGATATTTAGAAAGTCCAAAAATATGTAGAAACTGGAGACCACAATTCCAGTAACTCATGGGCTGAAGAACAAATAAAAAAGGAAATAAGGAACTATTTTGAACTGAATGAAAATGATAATACAATATATCAAGATTTGGGAGATGTACTTAAAATAGTACTTGGAGGGAAAACTTATCCCAGTAGATACTAACAGGAGAAAAGAATGAGCATCTCAAATTGATGCTCAATTTCCACCTTAAGTAAATAGAAAAGCAAATGCAATCCATGGTAAACAGAATAAAGGATGTAAAAAATATATAAAAGTAGAACTCAATGAAAAAAAAAACAGAAAAGCAATAGAGAAAAGTCAGTGAATAAAAAAACTGCTTCTTTGAAAAGATTAATAAAATTAAGAAAACAAATTACCAATATCAGAAATGAAATAGGTGACAGCACATAGATCCTACAGATATTAAAATAACATTAGGGGAATATTATGAAAAACCTTATACCAATAAGTTGCATAATTTATATGAAATTTACAAATTCCTTGAAACTACACAAGGCCAAGCAAACTACCAAAGCCCAAGCAAGAAGAAACTGATTACCTGAATAGTCTTATATATATCTTAAAGAAATTGAATTTATAGTTAAAAACTTTCCTACAAATTTCCAGTCCAAATGGCCTCACTAGTGAATTGAATCAAAATTTTTACTGAAAAAAAAAAAATACCAATTCTACACAAATTATTCCATAATACTAAAGAGGAAAAAATACTTCCTAAATCTTTCCATGAGAATAGCATTACTGAGAAGGGGCCAAGGTGGCGGTTTAGTGAGGTGTGGGATAGAGTTCATACTCCAGAGCAGCTAGTAAATAGCCAGGGACAGTACAGAACAACTGCTGGGGCCACGTCAGTGACCGGACACACAGCATACACCACTCTGGATAAGCTGGACTGGCTGTGAGTTCCCCAGAAGCATAAATCCCCCAAGCTGTGGTAGCCAGCACACCTCCCCCACAAGCTGCTTCCCAGAGCCAAGGGGAAAGAGACGGTAAAAGCAGCAGGGGCTGAGTGCAACCAAGCTCCAATTGTGGAATTAATTAACAAATCCTAAGTACTACAAATAGGCCTCGAGCTCAGCTAAACCTTGAGTAAAAGCTGAGGTTGCTGGGTTTTGCCCCAGAGCAGAGGGGTAGGGCTGAAAGAAAAAGAAAAAAAAAAAAAAAACGGAGTATTTTTGGATCAGATAGTCATAATACCTGAAAGGGCCTGAGTTCTGAAGGAATGAGGGGGCACGTAGGACCTGGAGATACACAAAGCAACATACCAACTTAAACTCTTAATTGGTAAACCCAAGGAATGGGGGTCCTGCTCTGAAAAGGATTTTTTTTTCTTTTTTATAGCTGTGTTTCTATGGTTTCACTGCTCTTTGGATACATCTGCAGGGCTTCTCAGGCTCAACTGCCCCAGGCATGGGCCCCAGGCATGTTTGAGAGTTTCTCTGGAGCCTGTGCCTTCCCCAGGAGAAGGGGTGGGGCCCAGCTCAGCTGGAATCCCTCCCTCAAGGAATTCAGACCCTAGGGTCTGGAAAAGTGAAGTGATTAAAGCCAGCCTACAACCTCTCCTATGTCTCAACCACGCCCCCAGCAGGGAGAGTCTGCTGAAGTTAAAGGTACCACATCACCTTATGCTGGTGGGACCTGCAGGCAGACAAGTGCCACATACTGGGCAGGACAGGAAAAGGCTTTCATAGGAAAGCCTTTCAACCTGCTGGGTCTCACCTTCAGAGAAAACTGACCCAGGTGACTCTTTCCTCCTGAGAGGAGACCAGTTTGGTTTGGGAAAAGCTGGCTGGGGTCTATAATATGTAAACAGACCCTCCTAAGGGTTAAAAAAAAAATGCACCATACAGGTAGGGCAAGAAACAAGAAAACAAGAACTGAAAAATTCTGTTAAACAAAACCTAAGCTAGAGGTCTAGAATAAGCTGAACTGAATGTCAAAGAACAGACAGATAACAAAGTCATCCAGCTAGAAAATCATAGGTAAAAAAAAGTGAAAACAATCTTCAGAATAAGCTAATTAGGGAATTAAATGCCTAGACGCCAGCAAAAAAGAGCTAACCATACTAGGAAAATTGAAGATATGGTCCAGTCAAAGGAACAAGCCAACAATTCAAATGAGATATGGGAGTTGAAACAATTAATTTAGAGTGTTTGAACAGACATGGAAAACCTCATCAAGAATCAAATCAATAAATTGAGGGAGAATACAAGGAAGGCAAGGAATGAACAAAAAGAAGAAATCAAAAGTCTGAAAAAACAAATCACAAAACTTATGGGAATGAAAGGCACAGAAGAAGAGATGACAAAAACAGTGGAAACCTACAATGTTAGATTTCAAGAGGCAGATGATAGGATTAGTGAACTGGAGGATGGGACATCTGAAATCCAACAAGCAAAAGAAAACGTAGGGAAAAGAATGGAAAAATATGAGCTGGAACTCAGGGAAGCACATGAATATACATGTTGTGGGTGTCCCAGAAGGAGAAGAAAGGGAAAAGGAGGAGAAAAACTAATGAAGGAAATTATCACTGACAATTTCCCAACTCTAATGAAAGACTTAAAATTACAGATCCAAGAAGTGCAGAATAGATCCAAATAGAACAGATTCAAATAGACGTACTCCAAGACACTTACTAATCAGAATGTCAGATGTGAAAGAGAGAGAATCTTTAAAGCAGCAAGAGAAAAACAATCCATCATATACAAGGGAAGCCCAATAAGACTGCGTAGATTTCTTAGCAGAAAACATGGAGGCAAGGAGACAGTGGGATGATATATTTAAGTTACTAAAAGAGAAAAACTGCCAACCAAGAATTCTATATCCAGCAAAACTGTCCTTCAAAAATGAGGGGGAATTTAAAACATTTTCAGGCAAAAAACTGAGAGAATTTATGACCAAGAGATCAGCTGTGCAAGAAATACTAAAGGGAGCACTAGAGAGAGATAGGAAAAGACAGGAGAGAGAGATGTGGAGAAGAGTGTAGAAATGAAGACTATCAGTAAAGGTAAAAAGAAGAAAAATTACATATGACATATGAAATCCCAAAAGGCAAAATGGTAGAAGAAAGGACTGCCCTTACAGTAATAACACTAAATGTTAATGGATTAAACTCCCCAATCAAAAGACATAGACTGGCAGAATGGATTAAAAAAACAGACCCAACTATATGCTATCTATAGGAGATGCATGTTAGACCCAAGGATAAACATAGGTTGAAAGTGAAAGGCTGGGAAAAGATATTTCATGCAAACAACAATCAGAAAAGAGCAGAAGTAGCTATACTAATATCCAACAAATTAGACTTCAAATGTAAAACAATTAAAAGAGACAAAGAGGGACACTATGTATTAATAAAAGGAACAATTCAACAAGAACACATAACAATCATAAATATTTATGCATCAAGCCAGAGTGCTCCAAAATACATGAGGCAAACACTGAAAAGAGAAATAGACACATCTACCATAATGGTTGGAAACTTCAATCCCCCACTCTCATAAAATGGACAGAACATCTAGACACAGGATCAATAAAGAAACAGAGAATTTGAATAATACAATAAATGAGCAAGACTTAACAGACATTTATAGAACATTACTCCCCACAACAGTAGGATACAAATTTTCTCAAGTGCTCATGGATCATTCTCAAGGGTAGACCATATGCTGGGTCACAAAACACATCTCAATATATTTAAAAAGACTGAAATCATACAAAACATTCTCAGATCATAAAGGAATGAAATTGGAAATCAATAATAGGCAGAGCGCCAGAAAATTCACAAATATATGGGGGCTCAACAACATACTCTTAAACAATCACTGGGTCAAGGAAGAAGTTGCAAGAGAAATCAGTAACTATCTCGAGGGAAATGAAAATGAAAACACAACATCAAAATTTATGGGATGCGGCAAAGGCAGTGCAAAGAGGGAAATTTACTGCCCTAAATACCTATATCAAAAAAGAAGAAAGGGCAAAAATTCAGGAATTAACTGTCCACTTGGAAGAACTAGAGAAAGAACAGCAAACTCTAACCCCAAAGCAAGCAAAAGGAAAGAAATAATGAAGATTAGAGTAGAAAATAGATGAAATTGAGAACATGAAAACAATTGAGAAAATCAGCAAAACCACGGACCCTTAGTAAGGTTGACAAAAAGAAGAAGAAAGAGGATGCAAATAAAATCAGAAATGGAAGAGGAGACATAAGCACTGACCCTGCAGAAATAAAGGAGGTAAAGAGAGGATATTATGAACAATTTTATGCTAATAAACTCAACAATGTAGATGAAATGGACAACTTCCTAGAAAGGCATGAACAACCAACTTTGACTCAAGAAGAAACAGATGACCTCAACAAACCAATCACAAGTAAAGAAATTGAATCAGTCATTAAGAAGCTCCCCAAAAAGAAAAGTCCAGGACCAGATGGCTTCACAAGTGAATTCTACCAAATATCAAGAAAGAATTAATACCAATCCTGCTCAAACTCTTCAAAAAAATTGAAGAGGAGGGAAAGCTACCTAACTCATTCTACAAAGGCAACATCACCCTCATACCAAAGCCAGACAAAAATATTACAAGAAAATAAAACTACAGACCAATCTCTTTTATGAATACAGATGTAAAAATCCTCAACAAAATTCTTGCAAATCGAATCCAACAGCACATTAAAAGGATTATACATCATGACCAAGTAGGATTCATCCCAGGTATGCAAGAATGGTTCAACATAAGAAAATCAATTAATGTAATACACCATATCCACAAATCAAAGCAGAAAAACCACATGATCATCTCAACTGAGTCAGAAAAGGCATTTGACAAAATTCAAAATCCTTTCTTGTTGAAAACACTTCAAACAATAGGAATAGAAGGGAACTTCCTCAATATGATAAAGGGAATATATGAAAAACCCACAGCTAACATCATCCTCAATGGGGAAAAACTGAAAACTTTCCCTCTAAGATCAGGAACAAGACAAGGATGTCCACTGTCACCATTGTTATTCAACATTGTGTTGGAAGTTCTAACCAAAGCAATTAGACAAGAAAAAGAAATACAAGGCATCAAAATTGGAAAGGAAGAAGTAAAATTCTCACTGTTTGCAGATGATATGAT
>PVIY010055337.1:0-13792 GCA_004026745.1 Myrmecophaga tridactyla | reverse complement strand
TTCTGCTTTGGACTGTTGGGGAAGGGTGTGTTTCTCTAGGAGACATCAAGAAAGGGACATTCACACCTGAGGTGAAGACAGATGTGCCCTCTTAAATGTCTGTAACGGCCATACCGTACACCTGAAAATTCTCAGATGCTCTTCCCATTGAGAGGTAGAATCTAGATTGCCTCTCACTGGAACTGGGTGTCTCTGGTAGCTTTCAAACAATAGAGTACATCAAAAGTGATGTGATATGACTTCCAAGGTTATATTACAAAAGGCCATGAAACTTCTTTCTACCTTGTTTGCCAGAAATCTCACTCTGGGAGCCTTCAGTTGCCCTGTGAGGCATCCAGCTGGCCTGGGGCCACCCTGCTGTGGGGGAGCCTACCCAAACTAGTACACCTGGAGAGAGCACCTGGACACGTCCTGTGACTAAGTGAAGACAGCAAGGTGCCCAGCCAGCCCCCTGCTGCTCCAGCCCCAACTCCAACCTGACTCCAAGAAAGCATGAGCCTGAATCACCCAGCTGGACCTTTCCCACATTTCTGATCTGCAGGACCTGTGAGAGAAAATGAATGATTGCTACTGTTCTAAGCCACTGTGTTTTGTAGCAATAATCAGGCCAAATTCATTAATAAAGTAATGTCCCGGGGCTACCCAGAGAACCCATGAAGGCCATTCATAAACCCCATTTCTGACAACGAGCCTACGAGAGGGCTGAGTTCATGGAACTGTATCATTCTTGTGGCCTCACAGAATTAGCAAAAAGCTCTCAAACACATCTAGAATTCCAAACACTCAGACAACAGCGCAGTTATTACTGGTCATTCGCCTCTGCTCCTTCGGTGAAAACTCAGCAGCATCAGTCCATGGACATGATCTTCATGGAGATGTAAAGTTTGGGTCGTGTTGGTATTACAAGAGAGGAGAATATCTGAAGCAGCAGCCTTTCATTTTAGGGTGCGTGCCATTTCCCGCGACCACTGCTCACATGTATGTGGAGAATGCTACCTGTCCCATATACGTGCAGATCTATCTGCGTATGGGTGAAGCAATGCTTTACTGCCGTTACCAACTGCAACACTCCTTGTTCTTTATTTTGATTAACATCAATCTGCATCATGAAATAACTGGACACAATGCCGCTTAGTGTAAATCTTTGCTATTCAGCACCCAGACAATGGAGAGAATGTGTGAGCCGCTCTATGAATTTCCAATGGTTGGGGGGAAGTGCGTCCAAACCGCAGAACTCTAGGGAAAAAAAGTGGGTCTCTCACCTCTTTCCGTGTCCCAGGGTCCCCGGTCTGGCTCATAAGGATTGAACGTCACGGAGCTCTCTGGCCGGTTACCTTGGGACGCCGATGTCTGAAGCACACAAGTGATAATAAGTCATTTTTCTTCTTCAATGCACTGTTGATCTGTTTAATTATTTTTACTGACAAATAATAAGATTTTAGTTTATGCAGGGAAGGCAAAGGAAAGAATGAGGAGGAAGGATAGGAGGACAAAACAACAACAAGCCAGTTATCTCATTCTTTGGACCAGTGTTTGAATGCTGTGAGAGCTAAACGAAGTCCCTGCTGGGCTCTGCAAGGGTTTTGTGGGGTGTCGTGAGAGAATTAACTCTGGAAGTTTAGGAAGATTTCCCTTCCCACTTACATGTTCCTTCAAATCCCATGTCCACCTACCAAAAGATGCTGCAGATTTTCCTTTCCCCCTTGGATTCATTTTCTCTTCTTTATCTTCATTTTGTATTGCATGTAAGTTATTTTTAAAAAATGAATATTTAATACCTACCAGCTGCTTCCATCCATGCCCTAACTCGAAAGCGTCATTGCAGTCCTAGTTGCACCTGCAGTTTTATCTTTGGAGGAGGTGAAGCAACATTCGGGTCAACATCAGAGGCTACAACTGGCCAGTGAGCTAACGGTTCCAAAGAGGAACTCCGGGGTGGCGAAGCGGAAGACGCTGACGTAACCCTCACAGCCTGTGAGGGTGGGAGTCTTTTCTCTCCTCATAATTCTCATACCCAAGTAGTAATTGCGGTGCATGTGTGGAACAGTGCTTTGCTGCCATTACTAACTGCAGCGTTCCTTGTTATTTATTTTGCTTAATATCAATCTGCATCATGAAATAACTGGATATAAATCTACTTTTTATATTCCTAAGGACTTTCTTCTTTGAAAATTATGATCTCTGCTTTTCCTGATCTACACTAGCTTCCAGATTAAAGCAAAGTTATTGCTATTAAATTTAGTTCACAGGAAAATCATGATTCAAAACCTTTTATTTATTTTTTCTTTCTTTATTATTTTTTTTTTTGGTGTAAATGGAGTGGAAAGTTTATACATCCATTTGTCTTGTTAGTGCCCAAACAATGGCCACGAAGAAATGAGATACTGCCAGATTTTGGAGAAACGTAAGGAAAAGGAGACATTAAGCTTACTACTGCACAGTCACTTAACTTACAGTACACACAAAATCCTTGTCTGCCCCCCTAGTATTACAAGCCCAGGAACGAGCTATATAGCAATGAAGTCGCAAGGTGCCATTACTGCCACTTGGTCATTTGTTTCTAATAATCTCAACTTCTCTCTTTCATGCTCTATCCTGAGCACTCCAGAAGCCCCGCGACGGGTGGCAGAGCCTCCCCATGAGGCAAACGAGCATCTGTTCTTACTCCTCAAGGGCATATCAGTGGATACATTTTCTTCTATGCTATCTCAGCACTCCTGAGCTGGTTAGTAGAAGCAACTATGATGCGTCAAGAATGAAAAGAGAATATAAGCCCAGGGGGCATAACCATTTATTCACTGCATTGGTAGCAGTGTCATGCCTGCCACTGGTGTTCAATAAAAATGTGTTGGATAAATGAATGAAAACAATTTTTTAAAACTGGGAGATGTGCTATGAATACCAATGTGATTTAAAAATGTTATCTCTCAAGTATTTATACTAATAGAGAGAGACAGTTGTGGATAACCCCAAATGATAATATGCCTCTTTAAAAAATTCATATATGATTTCAGGAGTATTGGGTGTGCTGTGATTTCACTTCTAATTTATAACAGAATTCCCCTGTCTCATGAGAACTGTGCTAGGAGAAGCCAGAAAATTCCCAAGGTTTTCCAGCCTCCCTCTGCTCAGTCGCCTCCTGTAATCAAACTCCAGGCTGGAAATAGTTTCCAAATTAACAAAGCAAAAGTTTCTTTCAGGTTAGCATTTGTTATCATAACAGCTCTTTCTATTGTACCCGCAGACCGGAAACTTCTGAATACCAAAGACCAGACATCAACACGTGGGGGATTAAAGGATGCCCCTAGCACCAGGTATCATAGATGTGAAGTATTGATTCCTTCTTTTGGCCTTGCAACCCACTCTTCTCTGTTCATTTAAGAAATTATCACTGGGGCATAGCCTCGTATTCTCCAGAGTAGGAGGAGTTTACAAAGGCTCATGACAATTAACCTAGAATGTGTCTCCTGTGAGGAAGAATTTTAAAATAGTGACAAGTGGTTTCTTAGGCCTCTTGTGTTGTTTATCCCTAGTCTTTCTTGGCTTACAGATAAAGAAACGGATTGGGGATTTTTGGAGTTAAGATTCCATATTTCTAACCCTGGTGGCTCAGGGTTTTGATAATTCAAGCCACAAACAGAACTACATTCCCCCCTCAAACACTAATGCAGCTCTCTCCCCCTTACCTGGTTGGCCCTTTCCAGCCCCGTTCCTTCTTGGTGACTGAAGGGACTGGAACAAAGGATGGCACTGAACTTGGGAGAAAGTTCTTGGGAAGAAAATGGGTGGTTTTGCACTGTGTCAGCTAAAAAGAGCTATGGTCACTTTGTGTGGAGATGAAGATACAAAATGGAACTTTCCTTTTTCCACAAGAAATTTGATAAGGTGCCATGTAGTGGAAAAACAAACAAAAAAGCTCAGGAAGCAAAGGTCAGTTAACAAAAGGAATTTCAGGAACTTGTAAACATGAGCATTAAGGCATAATGATAACTTATAAAAGTATTGATTACTATTTAAAATTTAATGAAAATTTAGTGTTAATGAAAAATGTCTTGCAAGTCCACATTATTATTTATAATTATTCTTTCTGCTTTGTATTTGATCATTCGTTCTATCGTAATCAACAATATCATCTTTTCAGCATAGAGACAAGAAGATGCAAATGAAATGTTGGTAGTTCCGTTTTAACCCCCATTTTACTCATCTTCCAAAAAGAAATCCCACCTATGGGACACCACTAGATGGCACTAGTTAGCCAAGGTTTCTACATTTCAAAAAAAAGCACAATTGGTGATTCTTATAAATCACAAATTTTTAGAAATTAATTTTATAAATCATAAAAACTTAATTTTTGTAAATTAAGTTTTATAAATTCAGTGAGCAACATATCACTTCCTAATGATAAGCAAAATCACGTTAGACTATAAATTACAGCCCCCGATCCCTTATTGACCAGGCTTAAAGGCAAATAGAAAATAAATTTGACAAATATTCTTTGAGTGTCTGTGTTTCAGCACTTAAAACTTAGAGTGAAACAAAAAAGAAAAAATAAGGCTCTTCTGAAACTGACTTACTAATTCAAGTGTCCTGATTTGGGGATACTTTCGATGCATCCTAATGTCCATTTTTTGGTGTCAACTTTTATACCCAGGTGACTTGAAAGACATTTTCAAATTAGGCCATTGCAGTAGTACCGAAGGCCACCTACTTTGGACTGCAGTGACAGGAATGGCCAGTCTGCTTTAGAAATATTGGCTGCAATAAACCAGAAACGGTTTGCAGGTCTCTGGAAATGAGATCACTACAGGTGAGGACAAATAGTCTTTGGCAGAGATATGGGATAATATTAGGCTCGTTTCATATTCATGAGCATAGCACTTGGCCTTTGGAATTAATCCTCTCTCACCTCAGAAGCAAAGATCTAAAGTCTGACCCTTCATAATTATACAGCAACCCATTTTCTCAATGGCCTGGCCCACTGCTTAGGCACTACCAAGGAAGAAGGAGATTTGAGAACACCTTTTTCTTTCTTTTCTCTACCCCACACCTCCTCCCAGTCCTGGTAAAATGGGTGTTCAAGTATAAAATTTAAAATACTCCTATCATCAGTGTGTACTTTGGAATAAAACATGAAACATGGATTTTAATGTGAAATTCTGGAAGGCATTGCAGTCTGATTGTCTTAGAGAATGCACCTTTGAAATGTGAAAATGCAAATCTGCCTTGAAGTCTTTAAGGATGCTGCTGTATCAACTGTTTTTGGTAATAGAGGGATAGGTTTATGTTCTTAGGGTAGCAAAGAAAAAAATAATAAAACCTATACTATGTAGAAGGGACTTTATTTAAAAAATACTTAAAGTAAGTTGTATTGGGAAGGAGATGAATCATACTTGCATTCTTCATTTGAACTCATTTATATTGTATAAGTATAGAAAAATTTCTAATTTCTAATGAAAAGCTTAATTTTATTATGAAATTTCAGATTCTCTCTGATTAATAATCTTCAAATCAAAAATACTTTCCATTAACTGAGATGCTAGCATTAATTCAAGTTTTAAATATATTTTTGTGTCTTACTATCAACTAGTTATATTGATCAAATTAACAAACTCAAGAAATTCACTAACTCTTAGCTAAACAGATATACTATTTGACATAATTCTCACAACTGGTCAAATAACTGACAATTCCCCATCCATTAGTGAAAACATAAATATTTATTCCCCCAAAATATTTCTGATGAGCAATGATATTTTTAAATCCATAGTTTAAATGATATAATCTTGCTCTTTTATAAATTCAACATTGGTATTTCGGGCATCTATGAAAATTCAGTTGCCTACTTCATTGTTGTCTGAAATGTAAATAGGCAACAAAAGCACTGTTGTCAAAGGATTTTCATATTATTAATTAAAAAAATTTATTTATAATATTCAAATCTCCTTTTAAAAACTGATTAAATAACTTTAAGGGGTGCAAATTTTAAAAGGTACAACAGGGTTTACAATTAAAAGTGGGTCTTTTTTGACACCCTGTTCCCTGCTCTCAAGGCAACCAGTGTTACAAGTCTTCTGTGAGTTCTTTCAGAGAAATTCTGTGCTAGATCTGCATGACTTCGTCTTTTGCAATTAACATTAGATCTTGAAACAAATCGGCATCTCAGCTGCCTCCCACACATGAATTTCACTGTCTCTGATTTAATCTCTTTCTCATCAATAGACATTTAAATTATATCCAGACTTTGTCAGTTAGACAATTTGAAATAAACAAACACCTTTATATATATGTGGGTATGTATATATGATTGTACATCAATGCAAAGATATTTATATGATAAACACCTAGAAATAAAACTGCAGAATTAAGGAGTTACGTGTGCTTTTAATTTTGATAGACGCTGTGCAATTGTCCTCTTAGAGACTGTATCATGTCACACTTCTCCAACAAAGTGTCAAAGTGCTTATTTATTATCCCCTTGCCATACACTGTTACTAAGCTTCCATGTTTGTATCAGTCTCACAGGTAGATAAAATAGAGCACTATGGTTTTAATTTGCATTCCTTTTATTAAGCGGTTGAACACATTTTCCTATACTTAAGAGCTCTTTATATTCACTTTACTGTGTAAATTACCTATTAACATCTTCTGCCCATTTTCCTATTAGATGGTGATTTTTTTTATTGATTTATAAAATCTCTTTACATATTAAAGATATTAGCCTTATATATGTGTCATTATTGCTACCACTTATCCCCAGTTTGCAATTCTTCTTTTGATGATGCTATGATTCATTTCCATATGTATGTTTTTATTTTTATGTAGTCATATTTACTGATATTTTCTTTAACTATCTTTAGACATTTAAACCATTAGTCTAAAGATTTATTTCTAGATATTTCTTTAGTTGCTGTGAGTAAAGGATTAACATTAGACTTGAGTTGGCTTAAACCTGCTGGGGAAATGATGGTGGGGTGGGGGCTCTGTGTTCTCACAATACTGTTCTGCTTTTCCTTGCTGAGGGCTCTGTGATGTGTCAACTCACCTACGGTGAACTACAGTCCCTAGCTATTCAATCAAATGCTAACCTATGTGCTGCAGTGAAGGAATTTTGCAGCTGTAATTAAAGTCCCCAGTTGATGGACTTATGTTAGGGAGACTAGCTTGGGTGGGCCTGACTTAATCAGTTTAGTTGGGAGAGCTTACAAGAAAGCTTAGAATTCCATGGAAAAACAGGGAGAAAGAGAGATAGACAGATTGATGGACGCCTGTCTGCGGACAACCGTTCTGGCTCCTGCCTCTGGGGCTCCAAAATTCTTATGAACTTCCCTTTCTGATTAACTACATTGCAAACATCAGACTTGCTTAGCCAGATTCCACAATTCCATATACATGTATGTATGTAAGTGAACGTGTGTGTGTACACACGGAAATGAGTGCATGTGTATGCAGGCAAGCGTGCATGTGTGTGCATCTGTCTTTTTCTATGTATATCTCCTGCTGGCTCTGCTCTCTGGCTGAGCCCTGGATGACACACTTGGGAACCACAACGCTCAGATGAGTGTGGAATGCCACATCTGCCTTGCTTTCGGCAGAACTGGGCACCCCCGAGACGCACGTGGCCGGGGGGAGCTGTGCGGCGCCCTGCAGGCCTTGGGACATGGCAAGGAGAACAGTGCACAAAAAAGTGGTAGGAGCCCCAGGCTGCAGCAGCTCTGTGTCAAGGCAGCCCACATCCACCCTGGTGTCTCCATGGCAACCTGATACACTGGGTTTGTGCACAGAAACAAACCCGGAATCAAAACTCACTCTGAATGATCTTATTTCACGAGGCGCTGCCAGGCCTCTATAAGACTGGAACGCAGCCGTCCCAGGTAACTGACTGGGATCCTCTCCCAGGAGGGATGCTAACCCTATGGTACTGTATGGAGGGCAGGTGCAACCCGAAGGCGGCCGCTGTGGAGAGCTGTGCCTTGAGTTACTGGAGATGTTTACTGCACAAGGCTAAAGTGTCAATTGCCAAAGCCCCAGTGGCTTGAAACAAATGTTAAATCACAGGGACCAAAAGGACACCACTAAAAAGCCTATCACCTTGACAACTGGGTCCCCATCCTTAAGCCATGTCCACCTATGACACCTCGCTACTGCCCTTCATGAGTAGTCTGGAAATGTCCAAGACGTAATGCACGTGGATGGGAGCATGACATCCTAGACAGACAGTTATTCCATCTGGGCATGTGGCAGAAGTTTCTGTCCCCAAAAACCAGGTTAAACTCATTTCTGTGGTCACCAGGATTAAGAACATCTTGAGTTTGTCTGCTTGGAAAATTATTAATAAATAAAACCTCAGGCCTTTTAGACTTTTTGTTTCTGTTCTTTCTAATAAGTGCCCTAGGAGAATTACCCTACATGTAGATGTCAATTATATGTTGAAACATTTGGGAAAGAATAAATTCATTCATATGACAATGGAAAGACTTATCATTAAGAGAATCAATTTTAGCCCACTGATGGCAAAAGTAGAAAGGAAAGAAGGCAATCCACACATGCGGTTATATATATCTTGGGGAATGGGGGGGTCATTTGTTATAAATAGCAGTTATTAAGATACAACATGCTTTTATTTCCCCTCAAAACTCAATTCTATAAGAAGCAAATCATATGTCAATATTACTGCCTCAAAATAGCAAAATGTTTTTTTCCAGGTCCTCAAATCCCATCTTCTCTTCACACATGTTAGATCTAAAGTCTATAGCGATAAGGGAATGATTTTGGCACTCACTGATTATGAAGTCAATGGCCTTACCCACTAACCATGTAGGATACGTCACAAAACCTTGGCCTTCCTTCCTTAAACATGAAATCATCAATTATTCTAACATTACAACTTGTGATTTCTGAGACACCAAAAGTCTAAGTTTGCTGTGGGCAAAGACTTTCTGATAGAACTAGCTACCGATGGCCACGTGTACTGAAGTGACTTCACAGCTCACCTTTTGCAGACAGCACGCTAACGGGAATGCACCTGGGCAGCGGTGTGAGGACTGACATGGAAAGCAGCGTGGGCAGCTCGGCTGTGGGCTGCCGGGCACATGGCATGCCAGACAAGGCGCTCCACGTGGCAAAGAAGCACAGAAGCAGGCAGCAAGCCTTGGGCCGTGGGAGGGCTGGGGGACAGGTGCACACGGCGGGGCACGGGAGTTGTGCATTGCGTGTGGGTAAGTCCTACCACTTAGCTGGGGAACAGCGCACATGGGGGGGCGTTAGCACCTTTCTGTGGCCGGGCCTTGGGAGGGTGTATGATTTGAGTCTTGAGATTATTCCACCCGGTGACCAAGTCTAGAAACCACAACGGCAAAGAGGAATGGTAAACGTTTCAGAAAACAAGGATACCTTACATGACACATCATTTAAACTTGTTTTTATAACCTGCCTACCTCCTCCCACCAAAGATTTACTTTGGGTGACGCTTGATCATTTGGAGGGTTGCAAGACACATTTACCCCTCGATCAGAAGGAGCTGGGAAAATCGTGGGGTCATCTTTTTCCACTAAAGGCTACACCAGTTGGAGCTGTTGCATTACATAGAATTATTTTATATAGAGAATTATTTTATATAGTTGTTTTATATAGAATTAGTAAATCACAAATCCAAGATAAGCCATGAAAATAAACTACAGAGCAAATGTGAACTGCTCAATTTTGTTTCTTGATGTGGTTAGGTGGTATCTGCAAAAAGCCAGGAAGTTGTAGACTTAATGGTACATGTGTGTTTTTTTTTCCTGTATGTATCTTACCATTCAATAAAAAGTTAATGCAAAAAATTTAACTTCTTGAAGGCACTAGATGATGCATGGTGAACTATAGGGCTTCATAATCTTTTAAGAGTTCTGAGCTCTAAGATCTCATCCATCTTAAAGGAAATTGGATCTGTCTCCTGGGGTACACAATAACATTAAAAGTAAAGCACAAAGCCACCAGGCCTGTTAAAGGGTTATGGGTAAAATAAAGTGATGACTCCATAAAGGTGCTATATTCTAGACACTGACCCCAAAGTTCACTGGTATTTTAGCAAATTCACATTCCCACAATACGACATCAAGTGCTGGCCTCTGGATAGCCTCCCCCGTTTTAGCACAGGCTCAGCTTCTGAGCTATCAACAGTCCCTACTGCAGACAGAGCATACATTTGGCTTTCTGTGGATTTTGGTTTTTAAGGTCAGCAGGCAAAAAGTCATAATGAAAGTATAGAGGGCACCGCCTACAATGGGGGCATTTTCACCCTTCACTGAGGGCATTAAATATCCAAATGGGCATACTCAAAAAATGAGCATGAAAGCAATTCCTGCTCTGAGTGTAAATCCATACACCAGCACATATCAGCTCATAATGGTCTGGAGGGGAAGAGAGGCAAAATGATCTGTCTTTATGGTAGAGGCATCAGTCATGCATGCACCCAGCAAATCCAAGTGGAGATGCATGGACAGGCCAAGCTCCTACATCCCATTGACAGAGAGTGGGGCATTGGGTTCTGGCTAAGCCCTCACCTCCAACTGCTCCTTTCCCTAGGGGCTTCTCTTAGCTGTGTCCCTACCAGACCTCCCCCAGGCTTTACCTAAACCCATTCCAGGTCTTCCTCCCCTGAGCTTAAGTCAATCCATTTCACCCCTTACGTACTATGCTAACATCTCAGTTGATCTGCCCAAAGGAGCCAGCCAGACATCGCAAGGCGGCGTCTTCACAACAGACAGGTTCTACTGGCCACACATGTGGCCATGTGGGATTGTGCTCACGCCATAACGTAAGTGGTTCCAGGCTGAACCTCAACAACATGGCACCATTTCCCAAATACGGCATGAGGCACGTTTCTAATTTAACACTGATTTTCACAGCCATGTCATGATATTCTAGGAAATGGACAGAACTGTACATAGCCAGGAAATTGTGAAGACCTGGTTAGTGGAGAAACTGAGAATAGTCAGGGGGAGTCTAGCTAACACTCACGAGTATTTAATGCCAGTTTAAAAGTGGGTGTGTTTGGAAGTGTGATGGGAACACTTATGATCACTGGCCGCTGGTAGCTAAAAACTTGCTTTTCACTCGTATGAATAAACAATTGCTTTACTTTCGATGGTAGTTTTAAGGACACTTACCACAGGGTGCGGAGTTGGAAGTGGTGGACGAGGCCCAAAGTTTATAGTTCCTGGTTAGAAAGAGCAGGGACAATTACTGCCGTATCTGCACCACTGCCCGCCTACACCGATCTCAGAGACAGTCACCATGCTTGTGAAGTATTGCCACGTGCAAAGCACACGTGACTTCTGCACACCCATTTCTTTTCATCCTCTTTTGTGCCATTTTCTCACTCATGCAATTAAAACGAGTCAGTTTTTTTTTTTTTAGAGTTTATCAGCTATTTCTTGATTAACGGAATGCAGAATCAGAGCCACCTGATGTCATTTTTTATATCAATCAGTGAAAAGAAGGCCTCATCCAAAATGAATTTGCAACCGTCCAGCGCTAAAGCCAGTATCCAAAAATCATCAGCAGTATCCAAAAATCGGGGGCTCCAATATCTTAGTAACTCACCACTTTCTGCGCCAATTTTTTGACACGGAACTGTAAGGACTCGTAACAAACCATCTGGCTTATAAGAATAATGCTCAACGAGCTGAAAGAGAAGAAAGTAAGAAAGCATAATAAGTCACTGAGACAGGAAACGAAAATCTTGATTTATAACTGTTGATTTCTATTCAGGCTGCAAAAGATATCCAAGGACAAGCATAAACTACCAAATAGGCTTCCTTCAGTCCTCCCAATGCTTCCCTCTCTGTCCTCGTACCAGTCCAGCTTGCTTTCCTGCTGCCTGCTCTGCTCGCTGCCCACCTCCTCTCAATGTGACTGGCCCTAAGAGGCTGATAAATGACACCGAACATCTTTCCGTTCTCTTACATGCAATGGTTTATTCCCCGGTTGAGCCTATTTAACTCTAAAATATTTGAGACACTCTATCCATTTCTCCAACTTTCATTCAAAGATCTCCTAAATTCTCCTATTTTCAGGCAATCCACTTTCCAAGGGTGATTGGGGAGTAGGGGATACAGGGAGAGATTTTCCTCCAGGGCTGGAACAGGCAAACATCGTGATATTTTCGGGTTTGCAGGCTACATACAGGCTCAGCTGCATTTTTTTTTATTTTTTATTTTATATACAACCCTTTAAGAACGTAAAAGCCGTTCTTCTTAAAGACCATCCCAAAACAGGCTGGGAGGCAGGTTTTGGTGCAAGGGTTTTTCTGACCCCTACTCTGAAGTAAAGGACATTAAAATAAAGGACTGCTACAGTGACCAACTCTCAGCCAGAGTACGGGGCTCGTGGGAGAGGTAGTAGGGGGCCTGACATTGCTAAGAAAAACCAATACGTCATGCATATAGAACTGTGAGACCCTACAGGCATTTCCCTAAACACCGTGGCTAAGAAATATGAAATGGGAAAGATTTAATTAGGGCTGAATATTACAATACACGGCAGGAATCCATTCAAGTAGGAGAGAGCCTTGGGGCAGAACTTACCCCATAATTAGAACGCCTTAAGGCTGTAATGCACAGACTCAGAAACTGCCATGCAAGCAAATGGTCATTAGCAGAAGACCAGTGGCCAGCCCCCAGCAATGGGCTCTAGGCCTTCGGGCATGGGATCGAGCCAGCCTTCAGGCCTCCAGCTGCCTTTAGAAAGCATGCCGGCAATGCTGCTTTCTGGAGGAGTCAGGTTTTGATGCAAAATTCCTATTGGAAGGTAACATTCTCTATTAATCTCCTTGATTTGCACAGGGCCACTAGCACACATAAGATTAGATACGCTTTCAAATCAACACCATTTAAACAAAGCATAGCCTGGGGTCGAAAAGGAGACAAATGCGATCAAGCCACAAAACCAAAAGACAATGCCAGTGTTACGGCTGACATGGGTCAATACTACAATACCTAGCATCCAAAAAAGCAGTATTTTTTCCCCATGACTGTACGAGAAACCTCAAAGCATTAGGGGATAGTTATTTTAAGTGCTTTAAAGGTAATGAGGACTAGTAGTCTCAGTTTGCAAAAAGGTGGGATTCTGAGTTATGTCTTATTGCTTCTGTTACCCCTCCAGATTCGATGGCGTTTACACTCTAGGTGGCAGTGGAGTCCATGGATTTCCTGTCCAGGATCCACTACCGTTTTTTAGGACACTTCATTAAAAGGATACCAGCAGGGCTACTTCTGTTACTTCTTTATAGTCAGCTATTGGAGCCGTGAAGATCTGAAATGCAGACACACTCTTTATACTAAGTTCAGACCAGGAGAAGCAAGGAGGAGTGTTATTTAAGTGTTCCTCAGTGTTGCAACCACCCCCCAATTTGGGCTGTTTCAGGACTTACTACGTTGGGGGTGGGTCAAGAATAAACCCTGTTTAGACTAGGATGGCAACAATCCTGCACACGCAGCAGCCGGACGTGGGAATTGAGAACTTTCTAAACTGTCTTAATTTCCACCGAGAGACTCAGCTCACAGCGAGACTGGCACCCCACATTTTCCAAGACTCATCTTATTGGCCTTCTTCTCTGGCCATCCAGGCCTTTTTATTTAGTCCTAGGTCCTGGTCAGAATATTCTAGAAAGAAATGGCTTCTGGTCTTCTAAAGCAGGACCTGGTAAACTATGACCCGAACCCTCAACAGACATCAGCCTTGCTGTGTGGAGGTGTGCGGCCTGGGAAAAGCTACGGATCCTTCTGGAGCCTCTTTTACCTAGACCAGA
>PVIY010055336.1:0-13789 GCA_004026745.1 Myrmecophaga tridactyla | reverse complement strand
ACTTGAGAGAGAAACCCTGAACTTCATCGGCCTTCTTGAACCAAGGTATCTTTCCCCAGATGCCTTTGATTGGACTTTTCTATAAACTTGTTTTAATTCTCGGCCTTAGAACTGTACACTAGCAACTCATTAAATTCCCCTTGTTAAAAGCCGTTCCGTTTCTGGTATATTGCATTCCGGCAGCTAGCAAACTAGAACACCTAGATTCTGCTGAGTCTAAAATTCTTACAGAAGTTCAAGGGACCAAGAATAGCATAAAATGATCTTAAAAAGACACAGTTGGAGGATTCACTCTTGTGATTTCAAAACTTATGACAAAGCTACAGTATTCAAGATTGTGGTGTGTGGTGCTGGGATAACAGGTATACATATAGACCAATGGAACAGAATTGAGGATCCTGAAAAATATAGACAACTGACTTTTCATAAGGGTGCCAAGACAATTCAATGAAAAAAGACTAGTCTTTTCAACAAATGGTGCTAAAACAACTGGGTCAGGGAAAGAGAATGGGTCACTGAAGCTGAATTTGAACAGAATTTGTATTTAGGTTGATTATAAAGGTCTGGAAATGGATGGTGATAATGGCAGCACATTAGTGTGAATGTAATTAACAAAGCTTAATTATGCATGTGAATGTGGCTGAAAGGGAAAGTTTTGGGTCATGTATGTTACTAGAATGAAAGTTAGAAGAGAAAACATAGGACTGTATAACACAAGTGAACCCTGTTGTGGACAATGGAGTGGGGTTAATAACACAAGTATAAAATGTTCTTTCATGAACTATATAACAAATGTACAGCACTAATACAAGGTGTTATTAATAGGGTGGTATATGGGAAACAAATACAACTAAGGTAAACTACAGACTATAGTTAATAGTACTATTTTAATATTCTTTCAACAATTGTAACAAAGGTACTAAGGGGTATATGGGAATGCTGTATTATTATTTTTTTTTTTACATGGGAAGGCACCAGGAGTCAAACCCGGGTCTCCGGCATGGCAGGCAAGAAAGAACTCTGCCTGCTGAGCCACCATGACCCACCTAGAATGCTGGATTTTTTAACAGGAGTTTTTTTGTAAATTTACAACTTCTTTAATTATAAACAATTAAAAAAAAAACATTACACTAAGTGAAAGAAACCAAATACAAAATACTACATATTGTATGACTCCATATATATAAAATATAAATACAAATAAATCAATAGAGATAGATATAGATCAGTGGCTAAGTAGGGCTAGAGAAGAAAGAGGGATTGAAAGACTGCTAATGGGTGTGGGGGGTTTTCTGTTTGGAGTAATGAAAACGTTCTAAAATTGACTGTGGTGATGAATGCTAAACTCTGTAAATATACTAAAAGCCACTGATTTTACACTTTGGATGGATTGCATGGCATGTGAATACCTTAATAAAACTGCTTTTTTTTTTTTAATAAAAAAGGCAAAAAGCAATAAGTGTTAGTGAGGATATGGAGGAAATGGAAATCTTGTACGTTACTATTACAAAAGTGAAATTTGTACCCATTGTGGAAAACAGTTTGGCAGTTCCTCAAATGATTAAACATAGAGTTGCTATATGATCCAGCAATTCCACTTTGAGATATATAACCAAGAGACATTCATTCATGCAAAAATTTGTACACAAATGTTCGTAACAGCATTTTTTTGTTTGTTTACAACTTGATTTTATCAGACTGAGAATTTTTTCACGCCAGTTCTTTTGCAGCTGTGGTTTCCAACTTTATCATATTTACTGTACCCTTGGATGACTGAATATCTTTACATGCTCATTAACTAAAGATAATTTCTATGCTGGACTCATGTTAAATAGTTGCTACTGCTTTAACAAATGCATATTCATTTATATGTTTTCCTCTCGTGTAGACTTCTATGTTAATAAAAGCTACATGGCAAAGATTTAAGCATAATTTCTGCATCCTTCACGACATACTAGCACTAATCCCGACGTCTAACAAGACTCCCCTGATGGTTAATGAGATATGACCTGTGAATGAAGGCCTTCTCACTTAAACGGCACTCATAGAGTTTTTCATGATGAGACATGGCTAAAAGCCTTCCCACATTCAATACATTTGTAAGGTTTCTCCACTATGATTTATCTAATGTTGAGAAAGGGCTGAGCCAAGGCTAGAAGTCTTCCCACATTCACGACATTCATAAGGTTTTCCTCCAGTATGAATTCTCCAAAGACAATCAAAGGTTGACTGCTTGCCAAAGGTTTTTCCACATTCATTGCACGTATAGATATTTTCTCTATCATAATTTTGGTGATGGGTAAGAGATTTGCTCTGGCTTAAGGCTGCCATATTTTCATTAGAATTCAAAAGTTTCTTTCCATCACTGTTTTCTCATTTTTTATAACTGATGTTTTTTTGTAAGCTTTTCTCAAATATATCATAATTATGTGATTTTCCTTCAGAAGAAATTTTCTGTGGCTCAGAAAGAATAGACTATAAGTAGAAGATGCCACTAAACATATTTGTAAACATTTTCCCCAGTGGGGCTTTCTCTAATGGTGAGGGTCAGTGGTTTGAAATGTTCTACTTGATTTCCATGCTTCCCCTCCAAATTCTCTCTGTATCTCCAGTACTTGTTAAAATTTGAACATTCAAGACCTTCTTTTATAATGTTTTTCTATGATTTCCCTTTGGGATGAATCATCATTACAAATATCCTCCATTGTTGATAATTCTTTGTTTCCCCATCTTGACTCCCAATCTTTTGACAGTTTTTGCTCTACCATCCAGGGCTCTTTGCCTTCTTTCAATAAGGTGATCACATATGGCTTAGGTATGGGACAGACCTAGAGAGATCAGGTTCTTATAATTCTGGACCATTACATCCTTGTATAAATTCCTCTGAGCAGAATCCAGCCATCCCCACTCCTCATAAGAGAAGCCTATGGCCACATCATTAAATATCACCTGGGACATGACTTCGCCATTTCCAACAACCAACACGGTTCGTTTTCCCGTTTCCTTTCTTAGAGAAGAGCAGTGTCCAGATGCTACCAGCATGTAAATCAACCATTCTGCCGCACCAAGTCGCTGGTGAGCAGACGTGGCCGCTGGCCTCCCGGGAGCTGCACAGTTCAGAGTGCGACCAAACTCCAGATATGCGCGGCCAGACCCGAAAATGCCGCAGGGTGGGTCTGGGCATCCGGCCACAGGGTGGGTCTGGGCATCCGGCCGCATTTCTTAAATTCTTCCACTTCCGGAACAAAAGTTACTGACGCCGCCAACAACACTCGCCGCATAGGAAAATCCATTATTATTAACAGCCCCAAAGTAGAAACAACACAGAACTGATGAACAGATAAATAAAATGTGATATGGTCATACGACGGATTATTATTCAGCAAGAAAAAGAAATAAAGTTCTGATACATGCTGCAACATGGATGAAACTTGAAAATATTATACTCAATGGAAGAAGGCAGTCACGAAAGCCCACATATCATATGACTCCATTTATGGGAAATGTCCAGACTAGGGAAATCTATAGTAGATTAAAAAGAAAGTTGATTAGTGGTTGCTTAAGGCTGAGAGGTTTGGGGGAAATGGAAAGTAACTGCTACTGGTTATGGGTTTCTTTTTCGGGTGCTAAACTTAGATTGTAGTGATGATTGCATGACTCTGTGAATATATTAAAATCAGTGGATTGTACACTTTAAATGGGTGAATTGTACTATATGTGAATTATATCTGAAGAAAGCTGCTAAAACAAAACAGGGCCTTGAATCAATTGGAGTGGAATGGGTATGTGTGTGAAAGGCTGGAAGACATCACACATACCAAGAGGTGGAAAGGAAGGGGCTTCCTATCCCTGGCATTGAGTTTCCTAGCTTCCCAGGGACTGGAAAGGGTAGAGAAGGAGGAATGTTTGCCAAGGAGGGAGTAAGCTTTAAAATTTGCTCAATCCTTAAAATTATCTTTAAAATGGTGACAAATGCCCCTGCGCTCATGCCTTGGCGATAGCACAGAGAGAAGTGCAGGGAGAGTGGTAGACAAGCACTAGTTCTCTACAAACAACTCGATCCTGTGCCTTCTGAGACCTTACCATTTAACTCATTCTTTTAGCATAGGGTCCTTATCCTAAAGACAGTTACTACAGCCTTCAGGTCACTTGCCATCTCAGAAGAACAAAGCCCTCGGATTCCCAAGTTTTGTGACTCGAGTAACTGCTCGTTTGACCCAGTGAGGTGCGTTTCCTGGATGCAGAGAATTCCTGGAGCCGTTTCCAAAGGAGCCAGTCATTCCCCTGCTCAGCCAAGTAGTGACCCATTAATGCTCATTAAAATTTTTTTAAATTATGTTTTTGGTTTAAAATAAGGCTTCTCAGCATGTATCCAGAAAGCACAGCTGCAAATCAGTGATGAGATATCCCAATGCAAATAATTAGTTTGAATGAATAGGTACTGTTCTCTTAAAATGGAGGGTATTGTACCCCTTCACTTGGTAATGACAATAAAGTAAAAGCACTGTGAGGTTGCTACTATCTTTCAGCAAAAGAAAACAGTCATTTTTTTTCCTGCCTTTCTTTACTTCTTCAAATCAATAAAATTCATAGTAAGTATGTTCAGCAAAACATCAGAAGTCATAATGTAGGATGACATTAAAGGGAATCATATAAAAGCCAATTTGTTTTGCTCTGAAGTTGCTGTTTGTTTCAGTTCAAAAGCAGTAGGGATTTTCTAGGAATTTATACTAAATTAATAATAATGAAAAGAAAAATGCATAAAGGTATGCATTACATCATTTTTAACAATAGAAATTTTGAAACAGCCTAAATGTACAAACATAAGAAAGTTGGTAATGTAGGACACATGTACCCTGTGGGATATTATGTAATGGTCAATAACTATGTAGTGTGTGAAAAGTGACTAGGATATTATTTTATAATCATAGCGATAAATGGTATACAATAATTACAACTTGCATCAATATGTAAGTATATGGACAAGAGTGGAAGGAAGCAAAATGTATTATGAAAGTGAAATTGATTCTGAAAATGATATCTTTCTCTCAACTTTATAATAAAAATGAAAAGGTGAGGATAGGGTGCACAGATAGTTCAGTGGTTAGAATGCCTGCCTTTCACGCAAGAGACCCAGGTTCGATTCCCGGACCATGTACCCCCCCCAAAAAAAAAAAATTATAATGAAAACGTGAGGGGAAGGAGTTGGAATATGCAATTTTAATTTGACAAACTCATAATGTACATTTTATAGGTTAAATCTGTTGATGTGAAGAGTATTCACAGTAAATTTTTAAGTGAATAAAAGTTTACAAAACATGATACATGATATCATCTTCTTTCTTGCTGGCCAATGAGAAAATTTTTAAACAGCTTTATTGAGTTCCAATTTACATTTCATAAACTATGCCCATTGTGGGTGTGTACTTAACAGTTTTCTTTTTAAAAAGGATAAATGAGTATGGTATGTGAATAAGAACAACAAAAAGGATATATGAGAATTTCAAGTAAATATGGCAGATTGTACAAATGCATTCATTTTCACTTCCTCCAAATCCCACTAAGAGAACTGTACAGGCATACCACATTTCATTGCACTTCACCTTGTTACACTTCACAGATACTGCATTTTTTAAGAGTTGAAGGTTTGTGGCAACCCTGGGTCGAGCATGTCTATCTCCTATTTTTCCAACAGCATGTGCTCACTTCACTTCTCTGTGTCACACTTTGGTAGTTCTTGAAATATTTCAAGCTTTTTCATTATTATTGTATCTGTTACAGTGATCTGTGATCAGTGATCTTTAATGTTTCTATTGAAATTATTTGGGGCACCACAAATCATGCCAATATGAGATGGCAAACAATGTTTGTGTGTGCTGACTGCTCCACCAATCAAGCCTTCCCTCTCTCTCTCTCCTTCCCTCGAGCCTCACTATTCCCTGAAATGCAATAATTTGAAATTAGGCCAACTGATAACCCTACAATGGCCTCTAAGTGTTCAAGTGTTCACTTTAAATCAAAAGTTGGAAATGATTAAGCTTAGTGAAGACAGCTTGTCAAAAGCTGAGATAGGCCAGAAGCTAGGCCTCTTGTGCCAAATGGTTAGCCAGGTTGTGAATGCAAAAAAAAGTTCTCAAGGGAAATTAAAAGTGCTACTCCAGTGAACACATAAATGATAAGAAAGTAAAACAGGCTTATTATTGACATGGAAAAAGTCTGAGTGGTTTGGACAGAAGACTGAAACTGTCACAACATTTCCTTCAGCTGAAGCCTAATCCAGAGAAAGGCCCTAACTCTCTTCAATTCTATGAAGGCTGAGGGGTGAGGAAGCTGCAGAAGAAAAGTTTGAAGCTAGCAGAGGCTGATTCATGAGGTTTAAGGAAAGCAGCTGTCTCCATAACATGAAAGCACAAGGTGAAGCTGTAACTGCTGCTTTAGAAGCTTCAGCAAGTTATCCAGATAACAGATGAAGATAATAATAATAATAACAGATGGAGATAATAAGATAATAGATGGAGGTGGCAACACTAAACAGATTTTCAGTGTAGATGAAGCAACCTCCTATTGGAAGATGATGCCATCTAGGACTTCTCATGGCTAGAGAGGAGAAGTCAATGACTGACTTCAAAGCTCAGGCTGACGTTCTTGTTGTGGGCTAAAGCAACTGATGACTTTAAGTTGAAGTCAATGCTCATTTACCGTCTGAAAATCCTAGGGTTCTTAAGAATTATGCTAAATTGACTCTGCCTGTGCTCTAGAAATAGCACCACAAAGTCTGGATGATAGCACATCTGTTTCAGCAGAACATGATTTAACTGAATATTTTAAGCCCACTGTGAGACCCACAGTTCAGAAAAGAAGATTCCATTCAACCTATTACTGCTCTTTAACAACACACCTGGCCACCCAAGAGCTCTGCTGGAGAGGAACAATAAGATGAATGTTGTTTTCATGACTACCAGTACAGCATCCATTCTGCAGCCGTGGATCAAAGAGACATTTCTATTTCCAAGTCTTATTATTTAAGAAATACATTTCATAAGGCTATGGATGCCATAGGTAGTGATTCCTCTGATGAATCTGGTCAAAGTAAATGGAAAACCTTCAGGTAAGGATTCACCACTCTAGAAACCATTAAAAGCATTTGTGATTCACAGAGGAGGTCAAAATATCAACATTAACTGGAGTTTGGAAGTTGACTCCAACCTTCATGATGACTTTGAGGTATTCAAGACTTCAGTGAAAGCTGCAACTAAAGTTGTGGTGGAAATAGCAAGAAAACTAGAATTAGAAATGAAGCCTGAAGATGTGACTACATTGCCGAAATCTCATGATAAAACTTTAAAAGATGAAGAGTTGCTTCTTATGGATGCCCAAAGAATAAAGAAAGAGATTTCTTGAGATAGACTCTCTTCATGGTAAAGATGCTCTGAACATTTTTAAATGACAACAAAGTATTCAGAATATTATATAAACTAGTTGATAAAGCAGGAACAGGGTCTGAAAAAATTGACTCAAAATTTGAAAGAAGTTCTACTGTGGATAAAATGCTATCAAACAGCATCGTATGCCACAGAGAAATTTTTTGTGAAAGGAGAAATCAATCAATAGGGCAAACTTCACTGTTGTCTTATTTTAAGAAATTGCCACAGCCATCCCAACCTTCAGCAACTACCACCCTGATCAGGTAGCAGCCATCAACATCAAGGCAAGACCCTCCACCAGCAAGAAGAACCCTTCCTCAATTTCAAACAGGCAATCACACCTCCCCCATTCTGCAGAAAGCAAGACAGATGGCTGTTGGCCAGAAGTCACCAGGGACAGATGAAGGTAGGGTTACCATTCTGAAAACAAGGAGATTATATGAACTACTTATCCACTGAAAGTTGAGTTCACCCGCCCTGCAGACCTCTTCCCAAACCCAGCTCCCAGAACAGTGGCAACCAAGCCTGCACCAGGAATGCAGGAGTTCAGAAGATTTTTCTCAGGAGAATCTAAACAGTCCAAGAAGAAAGATTTAACATACTCACAGTAGGCATTTTCAGTGAAATGGCCCATCGGTGGCAAGCCTCACCATGAGATCAGGTGAAAGTTTTACATAACAAGCCATTTAGAACCATTTAATTTTCTACATTGTGTGCATGTATAATTTTTATAAAAATAAAAACTGTAAAAAAAAATAAATGAAGAACATTGATTCACTGATAAAATACCTGGGAATAATCCTAAAACAAATGGGCCTGTCTGATTTATATAAATAAATGATATATTACGGAAACACAGAAAAGATGCTCCTAGATAAGAAGTCTGAATATAAACAAGAAATCAATTTTCCTCAAATAAACTGTTAAATTTAATGGATTCCTAATTGAAATCTTCCATGATTTTTAATGGAAAATATTATCCTAAAAATTAATTTGGGAGAATCAATGGAGATGAATCTTTTTTAAAATTAGAAAAAGAAAGGTCGTAAGGGAATATGCTAGCTCTGAAAGTTTAATATGTAATATAAAGCATCAGTTCTCAAACATTTTAGTCTCAGGAATCCTTTTACACTCTTAAAAATTGAGTACACTAAAAATCTCTATCACTATTTACTGTATTAAAAATAAAAATGGGATCATTTATATATTTTATTAACTCATTTTAAAATAAATCAGTTACATGTAAATACAAATAATGTTATGAAAAATAACTTTTTCAAACCAAAAAAAACTAGAAAGGTAGAACTGTTTTACATTTTTATAAAATTATTTAATGTATGGTTTAACAGAAAGCAGTTGCTTCAGTATTCAACCTTTTGTGATGTGTTGTTTAGGTAAAAAAGAAGTATATGTAGAAAACCTGACCTCACATATATATGCAGGTGGAAAAGAGTATTTAATATCTGTCCCAAATAATCGTGGATGTATTTCATTGCTAACTACACCAAAACTCAACAACCTTTCTCAAAAATTAATGGCAATAAACTTTTTAAATTGTCACATTAAGATCCATTGATCCATCTTGCATTTTGAATAGAGGAAAAAATTTTATAGGTACAAAAAAAATATGGAAAAATTCTCAGTCTCCCCAGTACTTAAAAAAAATGCCAGTTAAAAGAACAATGAAAGAAGAGGGTTGTGGGAAAATAGCAGAATAGGAAGATCCAGGAATTGATCCCTCCAACAAAACAACTATTGAACTGGCAGGAACTGCTGAATCAACTATTTTGGAACTCTGGAATCAAGTAGAACACTGGGCAGCAGCATCCACGGAAGAGCGGGAGAAAGAGGCTGGCAATCTTGAAGAAGAACGAAGCGAAAGGACTCACACTTCCTGACTTCAGAACTTACTACAAATCTATAGTCATTAAAACAATGTGGGAATGGCATGAGAATACAGACCAATAGAATAAAACTGAGAGTCCAGAGCCAAACACATATCTATGGCCAGTTGATTTTCAACAAGGTGACAAGTCCATTCAATAGGAAAATAATAGTCTATTCAACAAATGATACTAGGACAACTGGAAATTCACATTCTAAAGAATGAATATAGATTCCTACCTTTCCCTATATGTAAAAATTAATTCAAAATGGATCAATGAGCTAAATATAAAACTCTTAAAAGAAAACACAGGGAGGGTGGGCCACAGTAGCTCAGCGGGCAGAATTCTCACCAGATATGCTGGAGACCCGGGTTCGATTCCTGATGCCTGCCCATGTTAAAAAACAAACAAACAAAAAGAAAACACACAGAAGTATCTTTAGAACCTTGAAGGAGGTAACGGATTTTTAGATTTTACATCAAAAGCACAAGCAACAAAATAAAAAACAGATAAAATGGACTTCATCAAAATTAAAAACTTTTGTGTATCAAAGGACATTATCAAGAAAATGAAAAGACAAACCATATCTGATAAAGGTTCAATATCCAAAAAATATAAAGAAATTGTACAATTCAATAACAAAAAGACAAACAATCCAATTTTAAAATGTGCCAAGGATTTGATTAGACATTTCTGCAAAGAAGATATTAAAATGGACAGTAAGTATATGAAAAGATGCTCCCCCTCAATAGCCATTAAAGAAACACAAATTAAAACTACAGTGAGATACCACTTCACACCCACTAGGCTGGATATTTTTAAACCCTGTACATAACAAGAGTTGGTGAGGAAACAGAGAAATAGGAACCCTCATACACTGGGAATGTAAAATGGTGCAGTCCTTGTGGAAACTGATTGTTCCTCAGAAAGCTAAACACAGAAATACCATATGACCCAACAATTCTACTCCTAGGTATATACCCCAAAGAATTGAACGCAGGAACTCGGACAGATATTTATACACCAATGTTCATCACAGCTTTACTCATAACAGCCAAAAGGTGGAAATGACCCAAGTTTCAATCAACAGATGAATGAATAAACAAAATGTGGTACATCTACACAATGGAATATTATTCAGGTGTGAAAAGGAATGAATTGCTAGTACATGTAATGTGTTTAAACCTTGAAGACACCACGTTGAATGAAATAAGCAAGACACCAATAGACAAATACTATATGATTCCTCATATGAAATACTTAGAATAAGAAAATTCATAGAAATAGGGAGCAAAACAGTAGTTACTACTGGTAGAAGAAGGGGGAAAGCAGAGTTATTATTAGATGAGTATGAGTTGTGGTTTTGGATCATGAAATAGTCTAGATAGTGGTAAAAGCAGAGTCAATGTACTTCATGTCAAAAAGGACACATCGTATGATCTCACTTCTACGAAATAGTTAGAATATGCATATTCATAGAGATAGAAGATTACAGTTTATCAGGGACAGGTGGAAGTGTGAAAGGGGAGTTAATGCTTAATGAGTGCAGGGGTTCAGTTTAGGGTGATGGAAATGTTTTGGTAATGGATGGTGATGATGTACACCCAATATTGTGAATGTAATTAAACCAATGAATGGTATATTTTTAAGTGATTACAATGTGAAATTATGTTATATACATTACCACAATAAAAATCTGAACAACCCAATAAACTATGGTCTATCATTACATGGAATCAGGCTGCCATAAAAATAATTATTTAGTAACATCATAATATAATATTCATGAGAAAAATACTAGTTTAAAAAATGGAACGTAAAATTACATATACAAATACAATTATAAAACAAATTTTTCTGAAAAAAAAAGCTGTGTGAAGTTGGTAGGATTATAGATACTCTTTTTCTCTATTTCCCAAACTTTCTAGATTGTTATATTTTCTTTAAATGGGGAAAGTGTTGGAAGCGATGAGGCAAACTGCACTGTTAGAATTACTTTAATACACACATTGGATTTGGTAATGTCTTAATGATATTTTTTACCTTATGGAAGATTTACACTTTGAAATTTTTTTTAATTATGGTAAAATATACATAACATAAAATTTGCCCTTTTAACTAATTTTTTTAGTGTGTAGCTTAGGGGCATTAATTACATTCGCAATATTGTACAAACGCTGCCTCTGTTTTCAAAATTTTTTATCACTCCAAACAGACTGCCTATTTCTCACAGTAAAATTGCTTTACAGAAAAATTAGAGAGCTTGTAGATAACATTACTTTATATGAGAAGTGTTAAGTTGTATGGGAACTATTCTAATATTCAGCACTTTCAAATCTCCCAAAGGTCTTGAGTTTTTCTTTTTAATAAAGTATTATTATTGGCATCAAGACAATTTGATTTTTTAAAATACATAATTGATCAGTCTCTGAACTAAGTGTGACACGCATAGCTTTTTCTCATGATTCTGACTGCCACTTTATAATCTGGCTCTAAAGGCTATAATTTTTCTTTTTTTATAAGAAAGTGTGACAAGTGTTTTCTTTCTTGCATTTTTTTTTTTAGTTGATGCTATGAATTGCTCAAGGATAGAACTCTCACTTAAATGTCCTAACAACACTTTATACCAGAACATTTTATACTAAGTGTTATCAGTGCTGCCAAGTACCAAGAATTCAAGTGCTAAGTACTAAATGTACAATTTTTAATGTGTACTGCTAAACTTCATGATTTGAGGAGATGCTGTTTTAGCATCAGTATCCTACACTCTATAAACCTAAATGATTTCAGTACTAAAGAAAGTCATTTATTTATTTACTAAATAAAGCTATTTCAGTTTCAACAGGCCTCATGCATTCTCGTCATGTTTTATCAACAGATCCTAAGAGTAAGAAGAACATTTCTGGCACGTCATCATTCAGTCAATTTCCCAGACTCAATTCATTCCAGAGGACAATCTATTATTCCATTTCTGCTCAGAACACTTGAATTCAAAAAAAGTTTCATTCTTCCTCCTTACTTTCATTTCTCTGATATATTCAGTGTTCTTGACCATGAAGATGCAGAGATGAAAATATGGTCCTTACTCACAAAAAACTCAAAAGTGAACTGGGCAAGGAGACAAGTAAGAGTACTCTGATAGTGGTTCATGTGGTAATGACCTGGTATAAGACAATATGATGCAGAATGAAAAAATGTGACAAGGAGTTGAAGTTTGTCTAAGATCAGTTTGAAAGGACCTTAGGATGCCAGGCATGGGGACATGCTAGCAGGCACTTACTTGAGGGTTCTGTAGAAAGGTCTAGGCTAGGGATAAAGATTTGTGGGTTGTTAATAGAAAGATAATGAGATTGCCTTGGAAGGCCAAGTGACGGGAAAGAAAGGGAACTAAGGATGGAATTCTAAGGTACATCAATATTTAATAAGTGGGAAAATGAGTAAGACCATGCAAAGTACTTGAGGTTTAAGGAATTAAAAAAAAAGGAAAACCAGAATAGAATGGTATCAACAAAGAAAGTGAAGCAAGTTTTTAAATTAAGGTAAAAGTCAACTGTACCATAAGCTATAAATTAGTCAAATAAGATAGTGGTAGAAGGGATACACTTCGTGTACTTGGTAGGATACCTTTGTGAGCCTCATAGGAGCTAAACCATATGACATTGTATGAGGACCAGGTAACAAGCAGAGGCCACATTCAACAAAGAGGGCCAGGAAAGTGAGATACGGCAGAGGCAGTTAGTGAGAAACACAGGGTCCAGGGAACTCTCCTTTTCTTTCTTTTTCTCCTCTTTCTCTCTTTTCCTTTCCTTCTCTCTTCCTTTCTTTATAGAAAGAGCAGAGATGAACTAGCTCATAAGTTAAAGGAAAGAAAATCATTTAGAGACAAAACATTGAAAATAAAGCAGGAAGACAGGATTATGAATGGATTCCTCAGAGTGAGGAATCAGAAGAGGTTGGGATCCAGCACATAGGGGAAGGGGTAATCTGTGACTGGTCCATTCTTCTGTGGTGAAGGAGAAACACTCAAAGCCATTTCAAAGAGAAGAGACTCTATGCTGTCTTTCAAGATCATGAAAAGTAGATATTCCTCTGTTTCCAATCTCAGGGAATTTTTTCTGTAAAGGGTCAGACAGTAAACACTGTGGACTTTGCTGTCATAACCACTCAACTCTGTCACTGTAGCACAAAAGCAATCATAGACAATGTGTAAACAAAAGAGCATGGCTATGCTCCAATAAAACTTTATTTACAAAAACAGATGGTGGACTGGATTTGGTCTATAGGCCAGAGTTTGCTGACCTCTGCCCTAGACCATGCTCTCATTGAAGAGTTGTCCTTTTTTATTGATTATAATAATGCCTTATATACAAACAATTTTAGCACTTTGTCTATTACATATACTGCCAACATTTTTTTTCTTCTAGTTTATATTTTTTGTTTTGGATGTTTGGAGAAAATATAACACTTTACATAAATATA
>PVIY010055335.1:0-13787 GCA_004026745.1 Myrmecophaga tridactyla | reverse complement strand
TAATATGGAAAACAAATTTTAGCACGATGTATCACATTTCCTAATTGTAGTAATAGTTTTACATATAAAAATAAGTTTCTACCAGTATAAAATGAACTGATTGTTGATTTCCAAGTTTCGGTAGGAGTTTACTGATGGAAAAAACAGATGGCTTACCTGGACAGAGCAAAAGCTTATAAAAAGAAAAATTTTCTGATGTACATGACATATTTTAGAATACCTACCTAGTACAAATTCATAAAATTCCTATTATAGCCACATTTCCTATTTATGTTTTGTGTCATAAAATTAATAAAATACCCCTTATTTCATTATATCCTAATTAATATAACATATCCAAACTGCAGATGAATTACATTGAAGTCCATGGAGAATGAGGAATTTTAAATGAGTCTTTGGAAATGGAGGTAAATATTTCTGGGGGCTGTTTGGAAGGAATCTCAAAGGACCTTTGGGAAATACACATATCATGCACAGCAAAGACAGACAAAGCATCAGAGGAGAGGGGGAAGATTGTCATTTCCGGGGAATTGCCTTTCTCACCAAGGTTAGGTACCTGAGATCAGGGGTAGCTAAACATTTTGAGCTCTCTGTACCCTCAGCTGAAATTAGGAATGGGAGTGCAGAATCTGGTCTTGCCTTCAAAGGATCACTCCTGTGCTGAACATACACATACAAACACACACACATGCAAGTACATGCATGCACACAACTTCACTCACATGCTCATATGCTCCTGTCTAAAAAAAGGGTAATAGCCAATAGTGTATCTGGTCCTCAAGTAGAATTGGAAATTCACTGGGTCCCCCATATATTCACTCCCACAGAAAAGAAAACAAGGATCTTAATTTGACTCTAACAGTGATTATTCTGTACTGTCCAGGCTGTCCAGGTTAGCAGTAGATAATCTTTTCACTCCCTGTTCTTTATTTTCATGTACCAGTGGGACCAATTACTTTTCATGAAGTAGGAGAATTTAGATTCCTCCTAGTAAAGGGAATGGTGTTGCTATAGGGGAAGACACATCTTGAGATTCCATTCTATAAGGGATGCTTTAACATGATTGGTTGATATTTATTGCCCCTTTCACTTCAAATTTCCAAATGAATTGAAATATGTTTCAAATTCAAGGTGGATTTGAGGTTTGAGGAAATGAACCTTCTCTCTCCCTTTTTTTTAACCCTTCCTTCTTAGAAGTCTTGTGGTATAAAGAAAGTCCACCTGGAAGCAACTTTTTTCCTGAACATTTTGAGCTAGGTTAGAAGTGGAAAGTGCTTTGGGATAAACAGTTTCAAAATATGAAGGCAGCTATCCATTTATTCATCCAATACTTTTTATGGATTACAAATTATTTACTAAGAAACTGTTCATTATTCTGGAGGTTAAGCAGTAAATAAAATAGTTCATTCTGCCCTTGTAGATTTTGCATTCCTGTCTGAAAAAAATAGCAATTAACATTATAAACAAGAGTTGGAAAAGATAATAGGCATGAGGAGTGGGAAATGCAACCAGGTCTGAGCAAAATAGTAAGAATGGGGTATGTAACAATATAAACAGATGATTAAGATAGGCATAATTGAGAAAACGGTCAGTGAAAGGATCTTAAAAGAGATGGGAGTGAGACATGCATTATATATGGGGAAATAATGTGCCACTCAGTGGCTACAGACAGTTCAAAATCTCTAATACTGGGACAAAGTTAGAATTTCTGAGAAAGAGCAAGGAAGCATGCAAGTCTGAAGCAGAGTGAATGAGGGTAAGTGTTTTAGATGATGAGGATGGTCAGTCAATGGAGGGTCACTAAAGAAGGAATAAAAGGCCATTTTATGAAATTTGGTATTAGCTTCCAGTAAAATGGGAGCTCCTTCCATTTTTATAAATACAGGAAATATGACCTGATTTTATTTTTAAAAAAGACTGCAGGCTGGAAGTAGTAAGGGACAAGGGTGTAGTCCAGTTAAGAAATTACTGCAATATGCTTATCAAAAGTAACAATGTTTGGATGGGTAGTAGCAGTGAAGGTGCTCAGTATTGATTAGATTCAGGATATATTATGAAGATAAGGACACCAGGAATTCATGGAAACTTGAAGAGAATTGAGTAGGGAAATAGATCAATTTTTGGAAGTGAAATGTAGAAATTACGTTTTGAACATGTTAATTTTGATACATTTGTTTCACATCTCTTAAAATTACATAATTTTAATACTGGAAAGAAATTTAGGCATCTTCTGGTTGTGGAATTTTTAATGTATCCTTAGCAGAAATTTCCTGGGTATATTTCTGGGAATTTGTAAATACTCTAAAGTGTTATGTTTATACAGATGTGCATTTTGATGGGAACTTCTTTGCTTTTTACAGGTTCTTAAAGAGCACCATATTCCCAGCTGTTAAGGCCATTCATTGACATTTGAAGATAAAAAGTCAAGAAATACAAAGGTTAGAGGATATGCACAAGTTCAAGTGATTGACTTTTAGGTAAACAACTGTTAAATATGCAGATTTTGAAGGAGGAAGAATGCTGTTGTTTTCAGTACATTCAGTTGTTTACTTCAAATGAGATAGTGATAACTTCCTATGCATGCATAGACACAGGCATATAAAAGTATGATTAATTGGTTTTCCAACACCATATTTTCACATTTTAGGTTATCTATTCTTATATTTACAATGTATTTTACAAGATAGGTTAGCATATTGGAATCAAAGCAGGTTGGTGTTGGAAAAATGACCAATCACATTTTTCATCTGGATGAACTGTATCCGGGGAAGAAAGGTGAAGTTCTTCAAATCACCTAGGTGATTACTTTTGGAACTGGATCCCAATCAAAGGACCTCTCAATCTAATTGTAATTTCTTTGTAATTACATGTAATTACACTCTCAATGTAATTTCTTTGTCAAATTACATGAATATGTAACAAAAATATTCAACTTCAGGAATTTAGCAAGACTCTGAACTTCAGACCCATGGCACTTACATTCTTTCCTAGTGGAAACATGGCCTTGGCTTCATCCACATGCTCAAATTTTATAAATAAGTCAGGTCTTATTCCTCTAACTCAGAATAAAAATAGCTACTTTTGTGAAGTAAAATTGTATGTCAGACACTTGTCTATCCATTTCACTTATTTTCTTTTATTCTCAGCTTATCTTAAACATATTTTTCTTCCTTTTCAGAGGTGAGGAAACTTAGATTGGGGAGGGGGGTTGTTAATACACATTTACAAGATTATAGAGCTTCTAAGAGGTGGAATCTGAACTTGAAATCAAATTCATTCTAATTATACTATTCTGCCTATGCCAGTCCGGTCTGCTCTCAGCTGGGATGCTCATGTATATGTATCACTAGTCCACTCAAATGGTTCTGGATGATCTAGAATGAGCCCACTCATAAGTCTGGGGGCCTGTTTGCTGTCAGCTTGGGAGGCAGAAAGAACCTGAATAGATTTCTAGAAAGCTAACCCAACTTTGCGTACATTGTGGTGGCAGGATTCCAAAGGTGAGAGGAGAAGCTTTTAAAGCTTCTTGAGACTAAGCTTGGAATTCATGCATCACATCCTCTGATACAGCCTATGAGCCAAATAAACCACAATGCCATCCTTGATAAAGGGTAGAAAAATAGACTAAACTCTTGAAATTAGGGCCTCTAAAGAAGTGTAGCTTTTCTTAAAAAAAAATATATCCAGAGATTCTTGGTTTGCAGTTTAGTTTACCCCTTCCCATTTTAAACAAAACTTTGGTACTAAAATATAATGTAACACGTGGTACAATTGTTTTACACACAGACGTTAAAATGGTGACTATAAATTGGCACTTCTAACAAAATATGAAAAGATTTCATTAAATGTATTTAGGTACCTGTTCCAACACTTTATAGTTTCTTGTGTAACATACAGATGGATCACTTTCATCTCTGTGAAAGAATCTTGTTTTTAAGATTTCACTAATACCTTGAGGCTCCCTCTTCAATTCATGCACCCAGGGTGAATGTTAATTGAGTATTTCCGATAATGTCACACCCCCCATCATGGTAATGTCTTCATTTATGTTGGTTTAAAGATGAAAATCCTCAATATGACTTCCTATAAACTCCTTGATTTCGTGTCTCTTCTGGCTCATCACTGACACTTTGCACTGTCTTATTTTTATTTAATCTTTCTTAGGTCCTTAAGCTTACCAGGCTGTTTTCCCACATGAAAGACAGATAAATACTTTTTCTTCTGATGTGTCTGATCTTCCCTCTCTCCTACAATGAGAGATCAATGTTTCTCATATTTCAGATCTCATATTCATGATTCTTATTCCAGGAAGACTTTCTGAACAGTAGACCAGAAAATATATTTTACTCATTGTTATTCTTTTTTAGAGACAAAAAGGGAAGAATAGTAGTTGGTTCTGTCCAGATATTCCAATGTTTTGCCCAAATCATATAGAATTTAAATGAGTCCCAGCTATGACTTTCCGTGTAGAAAAAATGATACACCACCAGTGTTTAAGTTTAAACATTGAGTGCAAAAACCAATATATAAGTGATAAAGAATGTTCTGAGTAAACATTGAGGCCATGACTTTATAAAAAATTTAGCACATGATGTTTAGAAGAATAATTCTTGTCAAGATAACCTTATTTGAGGCTGGAGATTTCCAAACAATATTTTAGAATACAAAAGAATGGTGCTATGTGTCTAACTATGAATCTCCAAAAATATGTGAGATTATTATCGAGAAATTGATAATGTGTGTCTTGTAGTTTCATTGAAATGCTGAGTGGATAAAGATAAAAGTAGTGAAACAGAAAGTTGTAAAAGTAAGCTAAAACCAGCTTGTAAAGAACCTTGGGTATCTAACTATGGCATCTGTACTCTGTGTGTTAATAAGTAGATATTACTTATACTAAGAGTTGGAGAAATAGATTGGTCTTCCAGATTTGGGGCTGCTTTTACTCAGTGCCATCATTCAGCTTGCAATGTCTCTGAACATTTGCAGGTTGATTTGAAAAATTAGGACACCCACATATTTCTTCCAAACAAGCAATTATACTGCATCTCAAGTAGAGGACTTCTGCTGGCAGTTTAGCTACAAATCAAAGTTAAATGTTTTAAACATTAAACAACTCCCAATCCTTCTTTGGTTTCAGCTTCCTCCTACTGCCACTATAATCAGAGAGGATGTCACTTGGCTACTGAGACCATCAACTCTAATTTGTTAATAGTAATATTTACAAATGAATGCCACCCTCTTACCTTCTCTGAGGAGCTCTGGACTTAAGGACATAATCTTTGAAGGATTAATGTTCTCGTCCCAATATTCAACATGCATGGTAGCAAAAAATGCACTAACCATGCATATAAATTTTACACCAATTACTGGAAAGAAAAACACACCACTTACTTTATCTTAAAATGAATACTTTTAAAGCTGTTTTTAAAAAGTAAAGAAATTCAGGTTTTCACCATAGAAGGCTACATCTTTGCCTTTGTTAGGAGCACAAGTGAGAAAATTATACACTTACAACAAAAGTTAAAAGTATGACCTCTTCATTGAGAAAATTCTGGGTTCCAACATCTGATGCTTTCTTTCCAGACCAGGGAACTTGAAAATTATATAAGCTCTCTGTTCTTCTGTTTTATTAACTATAAAGAGAAAGTCATAATTTCTGCCTTAAATGGTTGTGGTGATGAATAAAGTTGGTTAAGAATAGGAAATAATAGTAACTGACCCCTTTGAGTAATACATAATTTTGCCACATTACAAATAATAGCAGGAGTGTTAGCACAATATGAATATTTATATAAATATCAGCAAAGTACCAGGCACTTAAGAATTTGTAAATTACATGTGGAGCAATGTTGAGATTTTATGAGTTCTCACTACATGACAAATTTGGAACTGGTGTTTTCATGTATGTCTCCTTTACTCAATCATGTAATCTGTTAGTAACATGTTAGTAATTTTCATGAGCTTCAGAGACTAAATTTCTATAATTCTATGAGCAATAAAAATTAAGCCTCTTGGCAGTTGTTGAAATAATTGATGTCCTTGTTGAACTGTTGCATGGGAAAAAATTTTTTTTTTGCTTATAATCTCAATCAGGCTTTTTCCTCTGTAGACATGGAAGTGGGAAATCATACATTCCTAACTGAATTCATCTTGCTGGGCTTCACATCAGAACCCCAGTTGCAGCTGATTCTATTTGGAATATTTCTGATCTTCTACTTGCTAACTTTGTCAGGGAACATGACCCTTGTTATCTTAATCTGGACTGTTTCTCTCCTGCACACACCCATGTATTTTTTCATTGGCAGTCTATCTTTCCTGGACTTCTGCTAGACATCTGTGTATACCCCCAGAATCCTGGCCATTTGTGTCTCTGGCCATTTATCTGAAGATAAATGTATGTCCTTGGAAGGATGTGGGGCCCAGTTCTTCTTTTCCGGTGCTGTAGCCTACACTGAATGCTATCTCCTAGCAGTCATGGATTATGACAGCCACATGGCAATTTGTAACCCTTTACTCTATTTAGGTACCATGACCAATTCTCTCTCTACTGGCCTTGTTGCTGGGGCCTACATAGGAGGTTTCTTGAATGCCATTGCTCATACTGCCAAGACTTTCCACCTGAAATTCTGTGGTCAAAATTTCATTGATCACTTCTTCTGTGATGTCCCACCACTGGTGAAAATGTCCTAGTTCAGATACCCAGATCTATGAAAAAGTCCTTCTAGGTATGATGGGCTTCCAGCATACTTGTCATCCTCATTTCCTACTTCAGCATCCTCCTGGCTATCCTGAGGATCTGCTCTGCCTCTGGGATGTTCAAGGCCTTCTCCACCTGTGTTTCCCACCTGCTCTCAGTCATGCTTTTCTATGGGTCCATGCTCTTCATGTATTCAAGACCAAGCTCCACCTACTCCTTACAGAGAGACAAAGTGGCTGCCCTGTTCTACACCATGGTGAATCTATTGCTCAACCCTCTCATCTATAGTGTGAGGAACAAAGATGTCAAAGAGGCTTTCAGAAAAGCAGTATGGAGAAGAAATATCATTTTCCTTCTTGCTGAACATTCTTTTTGAACTTTCCAAATTATTGCCTTAGAAACACATTTTTAAATCTTGCAATATTTAAATTAAATGCATTATACTGAAATAATGAACTAGTGTGTAAATCACTCTTTAATTGTTATTATTGTGTCATGATGTAAAATAATTTAAACCTAAAATATTGAATTGTTGATATTCTCCCCAATGGTATTTTGCCTCTTTGCAGTACTAGGGTCTCTTCAAAATTTATCCTCTTGCTTGTTTTGGGAGTTCTTAGAGAGAAATAAATGGAATTGGATTTATTTTTGTATATGTTTTGACATTGAAGTTTGATAAACAAACTATATTGCTTTTGGAGGAAGTATAGAATAGTTAGACCACTGGAAATGTGATCTGGATTTTAAAATATTTATTTTAGTTTGCTAGGTACTAAACCAAAGGTCAAAATAGTGTTTTGCCTTAAAGAACATGAAATTTTCTCTGATATTTTCTGGGCTGGTAGCCTTGCTCCTTTCTCGGTCAGTGGCATTCTGGAGGGATGACAATCATTGAGGTTCCTTGACCTTTATGTCACATGGCAATGTCCTCACTGTTTTGTTGATTTCCATTTTCTACTCCTCCATGTGACCTTCTCTTCATAAAGCCTCCCATATTAGTGTTTATTCCCAATCTCATTCAGTTGAATCACAACTTATCTAAAAATAACTTATCTACAATGGGTTCAGACCAACAGGAATGGATTATGACTAAGAAAACATTTTTTTCCCTGAGGTTTATAACCCAATCTGTCAGTATCCCCCTCAAAATTCCTTTATAAAGATCAAATTGTGTATAAAGAAAATAGCTCTCCAACTCTGTGCCTTTTACTTTAACATAATATTTGGCAAAGTGTTTAAGAGTTGCTTATGTTATAAAAATATCTTGACTCTTTTAGGACTGTGTATCAATGTAAAAAGTGACCTCTCTCTCAGATAATGGGCACTCCACAATACTCTTCTTTAAGGAACAGCATCATATGTAACCCTTCTAGGGGAAAGTAAGATAAATTGGAGGAATTTCAAACACACAAACAAATAAACTTTACTTATTCTAGACCCAATGATTGCTTTATTTTACCAGAAGAATTTATGAAGAAAGTTACAGTTCAATATTGGCATATATAAAATCTTTAGTAGATTTTTTGTCCAATACTCCCAATAACACTGCAAGTTAAGGATTATTGTGAGAAGCTGGAAGCTCAGAAGTTGGAATTTAGTTAAGCTTCTAAATAAGCTTCTATTAATACAAGCTTAATAGTTTTTTCTGTGATACGCACATTTACAAAAAGATCAAAAATAAAATTTTAGTGCAAATATTTATAGGAATTTCATCATTCATATTTCTGATCTTTCCTTCCACTTGCATTTATTTTCTAACACCTTACTGCTGTCCCCTTATTTCCATAAAAAAATTCTTATTATTCCTTGTTCTTCTATTACTACAGAAGCCCTCAGAGTGCTTTGCAAAAGGGACTTGGGTATATTTGTGAGATCTGAAAAACTCATTAATTTTTTTCACCTTCACTTAAAAACCATCCCATGGTGAGAAAAATACTTGAACAGTCATAGAGGAGATAGTCAAATGAAATTTAATTATTTGGGAACCCAGATGTATCACCTACACTTCTACTTTGTATTAAATCAAAATACCCTAGAATGAGGATAATTTTTGTCTGAAGGTTTACATAGAATTACTGAAAGTTCTTCCCTCTAGAAATACTTTGCCAATATAATGAACAAAATGAAACCTTAGGGAAGTGCAGAGGTTAGTGTTTTCTCAAACACTTGATCGAATGATACATATGTACAGAATAGACAGTAGTAACTTGGTAGGTGTTTGTGCAATCCCCTTTAATTTGGTGAGCTGTTTTCTTGATAAAGATGTTGATGGTATTGAAGTACAGGAGACAACAGACATGGGGAATGTTCTCATTCATCATATAATGCAGAAGCTATAGTTCTGTGTGACTTGTATAGAGTAACAAAAAATTTATAACCAAACCAGACTCAAATTAGTTTTAAGCAGTTGTAGTCTTTGATGGATAAGCAATGCTTACTGATGTTACTGGTTTAGTTGAAGATTCTGAAAGACTGATGCATTTTACTCAATCTTCAAAATCATTGACAGAGATAGAAGATGCCTCAAATATTATGTATTCAAATATATGAACATACTTCTATCCACACATGCATATGTAAGGAGGTTCTCACTAATCAGGTGGATGGGATGACATCTTCTGTGTATATCATTTAACCTCTTTCCACAGACACATCAGTTCACACTCGCTGGGTCCTATACAAAATGGCCATATCTTGGTATTGGCTCTACCATATGGATTCTACTCATCAAGGATATTTCATCACCTCTACTGCACAGTATCCAAAGTTCCTACAAAGTAAGCCAAAGTAGCAAACAGGTTTCCCCTCACCCCACTTTCTTTTATTATTTGGCTGCCTTTTCTGTAGAAAATCCCCAGACCCCTGTAATGCAAAAACCAGGAACAAGGCCGCAGGCTTCCAGAAACATTCCAAGAACTAAGAACAGGCTGAGACTAAGGATCCATAGTTTTGGGAAGCAGATTTTATTTGCTACGGTCATAGGGCTCAGTGAGTAACCTCTGAAAGTCTGAGCCCTGAACAAAAGGCAACCTTAGCTTTTATGGACTCTTTAACATGTTAAAGACAAGGTAAACAATTGGCTGATTTGAGAATGGCTCAGAGCTGAACCGTTGAGTGTCCCCCACCCCAGGAATGTCTTCTCTTGCCTACGCGCATCTTCACCAGTTCCTGAAGGCTAGGGGAGCGGGGTTTCTATACAAAAAAATGTGCCTTATCTCACTTGCCTGCAAGGAGAGGGGGTTTGGGGATCTTCCAAAGGGAGCACAGCTAAACCAGAAAGAGGGGAAGGCCTGCCTGCTACACCCCTTCTCCTGACCTCCAGGAACAGGTGAAACTGCAGGCAAGTGAGATAAGACATATTCCTGGAATGGAGACCCCTCCTCTAACAGCTCATCTGCTTCTGTAGCCTGCTTTGTGCCTTAAATTCACCAATTGTTTTTCCTTTAATATTGCTAGTCACCATATTAAGTTTAACTTATCATCTATAAAAGCTAAAGTTGCCTTTTGTTCGGGGCCAGACTTTTGAGATGACTTGGCAGCACCCCATGCACGTGAGCCAATTAAATCACTTGCTTCCCGAAACTATGGACCCTTACTCTCAGCCTGTTCTAATTTTGCAGAATGTTCCCAGAGGTCTGCAACCCTGTTCCTGGTTTTTGCTCTATACCACCTCTGTGCCTCTGATATACCATCATTTTCTGGGAGGATTGCTGACCGTAAGAAGTAAGCTAACTAGGTTAGACTTTTTCTGCTAATCCAAAAATGCTGGGACATTGATTTTCCTCTTATGAACATTTTTTTCATTGTGTTTGCTTTATATATCCATTTTCTTCTTCAATTTTCCTGTTTTAATTTCTAATATACTTTATAATGCCTTATTCATCAAAATGGCACCCTACCTCACATTAACAGGATGGAAGGATGCATTAGATAAAAGGGACAGCAACAAGGCCTCCTGTATACAGAAAATATTGGTTTTATTATCAGCCCATCATCCAGAAAAAATAGGTTTCATGGAATAGTGAAATAGTTAGAAAAAGCTTAATCATAACTGTTGAGGTGTTCTCCAAGATATGCTATATGTTTTAAAATGTTAGCCTATATATATGATGTCACCTTTCTTTATCAAGAATATACATCTCAAGAAACTAAGGGTGTGAGGGAGACATGACCCCTACAGTGGCCAGGAGGATGAGCCTCACAGACCTCTAAGTTCAAAGAGTAAAGACAACCAAAGGACTTACCTGCTGAGCTCTGACTTTCATTTTCACTTTTGCCCCAAAGTCATCCCTCCCAAACAATATTGAGAGTCAATAAGTGAGTATGACAGAAAAACAAAGGAAGGCCTGGTTTGTTAAAACCAAAACTGTTCTTATAGCAGCTGGCTTTAGCTTGTGGCCTTCTGACTGACTTTTGTGAGTTTTCCTTAGATTGAAAAATGGTACCGGTTGCTTTCACCTATCCTTCCTTCCTTTTCTCCCTCACTCAAGAGTCAGACTTCCATCTTATTCTTCTCTCACATCTAGACCAATCTGTCTCCCTCTCCACTTTCCTTGCACAGCCACAGTTGTTTCTCCCAATAAAATCCTTGTATATTTACTGACATTTTCATTTCATTCTTCATAGTACTCAGGGTTACACTGTCTCTTTATTATTATATGAAATAACCTACTAGAATTTTATTTCCTGTCTCTATAACCTTAAGCTCACTGATTAGGAAGGCTTATGTGCCCAAGCAAAGAGTTCTTGACCAAAATAAACATCATGAATTTATCATCAGTTGGAATCTGAGATGCCCCTGGCCATCTAGGACTCTATTGGCTCTGAATGGAGTGGGATCACTTTACTGAGAAGTGTGTTTGATCCCAATCACTAGAGGGAAATGAGTGAATGCTACAAAATGGCCAAGGAAAACTCTATTTGCAATCCACATATTTAGCAGTGTATTTATATTTAGCAAAACATACACCTTTTGAAAAGACACATTCTATAGCCCAATAAAAACAAGATTGCTAAACATTCACATCTCATAAGAAAGAAGATATTAACCAGGTAAATTTTCCCATTCAACTGAGAGACTGGGAAAGAATGAATAGACTACAGCCAAGAAGGTCCATGAACAATAATTTTTACATACAATTATTTAATGGATAGTTATAATGTTGTGTGCCTCGGCTATATAGATCTTTGTTACTTCACTTCCTTCTGTCTTTTATTTAGACACAAAGCTGATTGTGAATGCAAAAAACCTTAGAGTATATTGTGAGGGATTATACCTGTAACCCAGAAATTCCCTTGACTCATGGTCCTGCTGTAAAAGACCATCAAGAGTTATGCATCGAGGGCGGCTGCCATGGCTCAGCAGGCAGAACTCCGACCTGCTGTGCTGGAGGTCTGGAGTTCGATCCCTGGTGCCTCCTGCCCATATGCAAATTAAAAAAAAAAAAGAGTTATGCATCCCTGGGTATCACTGCCCAGGGCAATGTGTAAGGCTATCAGTGCTAAGTGGTAATTCCTGGTTCAGTGAACCACTCCTCCTTTTCTGAAATTACATTGCTAACAGAATGAACATAGCTAACAGTACTTACACAGATGGACACATGAGCATATTTATCCTTTATAGATATTAATTATATTAACATTGCCTCACATTTAAAAATAAATAAAAATTATAGGGAGCTTCTTAAAATCACTACCTGTTTGCCTTCTCTATAAAACATTTTTCTTTTGAATAACATGTACAATAGACTTTTGTTTCTTTCCTTTATTATGTCATAATAATTATCTGTTTTATAATAATAACTGTGTTTTTCATGCTCAAAATATCACAATTTGAATGACAAAAATTCATTAAGTTGTTTCTAAAAAGTAAACCATAAGCCTATAGACTGATTCAGAACAATAAAAACTGTAGGTGTGTTATTAATTTTTCTTTAATGGAAAAACATATGTAAGAGATAAAGACATAGGTGAGATCATGCATTCTGAGTTAATTTTACACCAAGTTGATCCCTAGGTGCTAGTGGACCTCTGCGTTGAAGCTCAGGGGGATTACTACATATAAAAATATTTTTAAAATTCTGCAAAGGGAATAGAAAGTGAGAATGTTCTCCAGTTTAAATCATTGGAAAATTTTATAAATTAATTCAACTAATTTTCTCCTATATTTAGGAAATTACTGTATAGATATTTAAAATGTGTATTAGTCTATAAAAATCCACTTATGTTAAAGAGAATGCACTGTTCTTTTTCTTTGTTTTAAGAGGAGAGCTCTTTTTAAAATTTAATCTGTTTGTAAATAACATGAGGTTCGTTCCAAATTGTTATGTTTTATATTAGATTTTTATCTGTAAGGTTGCCTTTATTTTCTTTTCTTATGTATACTGAAATGACGTATGTCAGGGTGGGAAATTCTTTAACTCTAAAACAGTCCTGACTCATGATGGTACAAATTACTTGTGCTTGAGTTTCAGATAACCTGAACAAAACTTTTGCTTGCATCTTTTAGTGGTAGAGAAAAAGGATTTGTTTGAGGAATTTATGCAGAGTCTCTTTCACATCCTTATTCCTCAGACTATAAATCATGGAGTTCACATGGGGAACACCACAGTGTAAAATATATAAGGTATTTTGTCCCTATTTAGGGAATGGCTAGACTGGTGGTGAGTATATGTGTAGAGAATAGAGCCATAGTATAAGGTGACAGAGGTCAGGTGGGAGGAGCAGGTGGAGAAGGCTTTGAGGCAGTCCTGGGTGGAGCAGATCCTCAAAATGATGATGATGATGAAGACATAGATGGCCAGGATGAACATAATAGGGGTAATTATATTGGAGGTCAGGAGGAAGATCATTGCAACCTAGTAACCATTCTTCCTGCCGCAACTGAGCTTCACCAGTGTCATGGTTAGGGACACGTGTCAACTTGGCCAAGTTGTGGTACCTGTTTATCTGATTGGGCAAGCGCTGGTCTGTCTGTTGCAATGAGGACATTTCATAGGATTAGGTCATGATCACGTCAGCTGCATCCACAGCTGATTCCATTTGTAATCAGCCAAAGGGGAGTGTCTTCTGCAATTAGTGATGCTAAATC